>JAYMTN010000450.1:0-16649 GCA_036897425.1 Erodium trifolium
ATAAGGATCTCAATGAAGGGTTTTCTCCGAATGATTGGGAGGAGAGGTTACCGGAATAGAGAAGGGGGCTGCTTCCATCCCCAACGCCACTAGGGTGGCCACGGTAGGAGAGTCATGCGGTTATGTCGTAGAGGCATAGACCTCTGACGGCCTATCTTTAGTTCTTCTAATACCGTCGAGGGTCCTATCGAGATTTGAGGTCATTCGTGAACCATGCCTAACAACAACACCTCTGAAGGCCAGGGAGAGGCTGAGTCTACATGTCTTTGGGATTATTTTCCTGCATAATACCCCATCTATTGTTGGGGACCTCGACAATACGACTAGAGGCCATGGAGATGGTATGAGAATGGTGAGGACGAAGGTGGCCCGGATGGTCACCTTGATCAATATCCTATCTAACACGGGTAAGGACACCAAGGTGACACCTCTACCTCCAAACTCTACATCCTTGCCACTATCTTGACGCCCGTGTCACCATTACTACAAGAAACCCTACATTCTCCCGTGGTCAAGCACATGAGAAAAGGGGCCCCAATGGTTCTCCCTTCTCATCTCGGGCCAAGACGCCTAGAGAACGCCAAGGTCTTAGCAAGGGAGAAGGCCAAATGAACCCACATGGTCAAGGCTCAGATGAACTGTGAGAGTTTGGCTTCTTAGACCTCGATTCTGACCAGCAAGTCCAATGAGAGGAGGAAGATCGATGTCACCGACGAGGTCTGCCAAACAGCCTCGTTGAAGGCCATGAGTCATAGGAGGGTCAGGTGGGGGAATGGAAGCCCACCTCGCCTTGGTTTGGGCCGTTCTGCCGGACCATCTATCTCGGGTTTAGGTCGCTCGTTGTGCCATAACAGTTCAAAACAACCACTTAATTGGGTCTCTAGTTCCTTATGTCTGCTTAATCGTATCCAATAGTGCATTAATATACTGTCTCATATGTTGTTAATAGAATTATATTTTGTGGCTTAGAGCGTCACCTACTTCTAGTGGAGTCCGTCGTCCGAACTATATTATAAGCTTTAAGAGCTCGCCTCATACGACTTATATTTGGCTACCTTCGTTTACCCCGTAAAAAAAAGAGTAAATATTAATATACGTGGTACTTCAAAAAACGTGAAAAAAGAGTCCGGCTTATTTTAGCATAAGCGTAGGGGAGAATTCTAACAAACACGGGGAAGGGTTTAACAAAGTTTCCCAAAATCGAAATAGAAACATAGGATTTTCGCATAAACCAATAAATCCCTGTTCTATTTAGTTGTACTCACTCGTTACTTAGCACGACCCCTTCTGAAACTGCTATCACCCATCTCTTTCCTGAGGACTGGAACAGTGAGTTTCCTTATTTTATAACCGCCGTTCTCTATCTGGACCACCACCGGGAAGTAATATGTCATTGAATGAGAAGGAAGATACAGTGCCAATGGATCTGAATGATTTCACCGTTATCAAAGAAGGGGAAGCTGAAATCCTCATGCACACCAAGAACGAAGTCTTTTACAACAAAACCCAGGTGCCCAAATCTTCATTTTTTCTAGTTTATCTCGAGTTCTTATCAAAGTAATTGCCTTTGTGTTGAAACCCAGGTGCCCAAAGTTTTGAATTTCTCAGTTGAGTGTTAGTTCTGGGGTTAATTTATATTGGGTTGACTTCGATTTGGTTTCTGTACTGCAAGTTTGGTAATATATTTGCATTTTGGTTGCTGAGAAGATGCTGGACAGCACAAGTAATTGGAACTTTTGTATGAAAAATATCTTGGTTTGGAAGACTGTAGTTTGTGGATAAACTTGGGCTTTGGGTTCAATCATATATTGGGTTGATAACTTAAAAATGACATTTTGATTGAAGGTTTTGTTATGTAATTGATCACTTTGGTTGCTCAAATAGAAATGAAATGTACTTTTGGAACTCACATGCTTAGTTGTAGACATGAATGATAATTGGGTTTCTTATTATGTGGAAGTGACAAAGATCATTAGGTATCCACTGTTCTGTAATGTGGATTTAGTTTTAAGTCCCTCAACTGCACAGATCTAGTGGGATCTTGACATTCATTTTATAGTCTTATGCATGTTCTTAATCACCTTAGCAATAGATATCTCAATAGATACGGAGTCTATGCGGAAGTGACTCTGTTGCTATAAGTTTTAGATGGAAACTAGGAAATGATCTTGCGAATTAAAAGCCAAATTTATTATTTTATTCACTACAGATCACTCTTTTATGTCTCTGCCTTCTATTTAAGTCCCTCTACTGCACTGATCTGGATGGATTTCCTGATGCTCTTTACAACAACTAATTATTAACTTTGTCGTATATATTTTTGTTGGGGTTACGCCTTTTTTTCCGTATCCTGATTGATATTTCCTGTGATAATTAGGTTAACAACAGGGATATGTCGATTGCAGTCTTACGGACATTCATATCGAAAAGGAAACAGGAACATGAAGCAATGTTGTCTAAAAGAAATAAAAGGCCAATTAAAGTACTTCAGGAGGATGCTCCTGCTGTTGTAGAAGACGTGCCTGAGGAGAATGATAAGGAAAATGGAAAATGTGAAATACATGAAGAGAAATCTCAGGTTGTAGATAGCGGCGTCCCTGAAGAACTGACCAAGGCTGCAGATGGTAATGGGCGAGCTGAACTGAAGCCACCGAAAGTTCTCGAGGTTTATATTTGTTCTTTAATTACTATTTTGTATATCTACATGATTGTATCTGATAGGTTTATTTCTTTGACAACTTTTTAGTGATAAGTAACTCTTCCATATTCAATTACTTTAGTGAACACTTGGTGTTTGGTCACAGGCTTTGTCGGCTTCAGGCTTAAGAGCTCTAAGATATGCCCGCGAAATAGATGGGATTGGCCAAATTGTGGCCCTCGACAATGATAAAGGTGTTTTTTTATAATTATTTTAATCAGGAATTCCACTATGCTTTATATCCTATCAAGTGTTAATCCTTTTTCTTTTGTTAAGTGTGAGCATAAACATGAGCAAACTGTGCTGAAGTAGATTTAGTGGCTTTAACTATTAATTTGCTTGTTTGCAGTATCTGTTGAAGCTTGTAGGAGAAATATTAAGTTCAATGGTTCAGTGGCATGTTCAAAGGTGGAATCAGTTCTCACGGATGCTCGTATACACATGCTTGCTCACCCCAAAGAATTTGATGTGGTATGCATACATATGCTGATTTTCTCTTTCTTGATTTTTTGGGGTTTGTTTTTATGTTGCATAGTGATGACTTTTTTCAATCTCATCGTATATGGTATCATAGGTTGATCTTGATCCTTACGGGTCACCCTCCATATTCTTGGACTCTGCTGTTCAATCCATTGCTGATGGTGGCATGCTGATGTGCACGGCGACTGATATGGCGGTGCTTTGTGGGAGTAGCGGAGAAGTTTGCTATTCTAAGTAAGTTTCATATCCTTTCTACTTTTAACTTAATAATGGTTTGGGTAAAACTTTTTTCCCTTCCTAACTCCTTGAGGAAATAGATACGGTTCCTATCCAGTGAAAGGGAAGTACTGTCATGAAATGGCTTTGAGGATCCTTCTTGCTTGCATTGAGGTAACTTTTGCCTCTTGAAAGAATTACTAACTCTTACCGTATTTCATATGAACGAATGGAAAGTTAGTTTATGCATGTGCCCGTCCATGATTAGTTATTAATTAATAATTCAAACAAGAAAATCTTGCTTGTTTTCTGAATTTTGTTCCATTTAATGATCTCTCATTTCTTACTAATTAATGCAGAGCCATGCTAATCGCTACAAACGGTACATTGTTCCTGTGCTATCTGTTCGGATGGATTTCTATATACGAGTTTTTGTTCGCATATACACGTAGGTGACTTGTTGATTTTCTACAAGTTAAATAATAAGATGTTATGGGACTTTGTAATAATATTGCGTCGATCTGAAATACTCTGTTGCAGTTCTGCAAGTGCAATGAAAAACACTCCTCTTAAGCTCTCGTATGTCTACCAGTGCATTGGTTGTGATTCTTTCCATCTTCAGCCTATTGGACGGACTGTCACCAAGGTCTGCATCCTCACTTGCTGTACTATTGTATCTAATATTTGATATCTACATATGACATGTAGAGCTCAATTTCTTTTCTACCTTTGTTAACAGAAGTAACTTGGTAATAATTTAAGGGATAATCTCACTTAGCTAACTAAGTATGCACATTTCTCAATCAACTACCCCCAAGCTCAAAAGGTTTTTGACAACCCCTAAGCTTATTTTAGTCTCAATTTACCCCAATTCCGTCAACTTTTGGCTGTGAAATGTCGAAAATACCATTTTCCCCTATTTTTCATGATGGTATTTTCGTCATTTCACACCCAAACGTTAACTGGATTGGTGTAAATCCAGGCTAAAAAAACTTAAGAGGGTTATCAGAAACTTTTAAAACTTATGGGTAGCTGAGTGCGATTATCCACGATTATATTACGTGAAAAAATCTTCAGCCAATGTTTTTTTTTCAAAATTAACCCCTTTAAATTTTTTTAAGTTGTTTGTTTCTTTTTCAGAATAATAGTGTAAGGCACCTACCTGGATTTGGCCCTCTTGTTAAACAAGAGTGCGATGACTGTGGGAAGAAATTCAACATGGGAGGGCCTATATGGTCAGCGCCCATCCATGATCAAGAATGGGTTACTTCCATATTAGAAGATGTGAGATCCATGAAGGATCGATACCCTGCATACGGTCGGATTTCTTCAGTGTTGACTACTGTTTCAGAGGTGCGCTTGTACTAGATGTAAATGTCTTGTTGGCTTCATGCGTTCTTCATACTCACAATCCATATTGTATGCAGGAATTGCCGGACGTTCCATTGTTTCTGAGCTTGCATAGCCTGTGTGCTACGCTCAAGTGTACATCTCCTCAAGCAGTAATGTTCCGATCTGCTGTGATTAATGCAGGGTATCGAATATCTGGCACTCATGCCGAGCCATTGGGAATGAAATCAGATGCTCCCATGGAAGTCATTTGGGACATCATGCGATGCTGGGTAACGAATCTTGTAAACCTCTTTTAATTTTCCTGTCTCATGTATGCAGTGGTACAATAAGCTGTCACGTTGGCATTATAAGGGTTAAAATGCAAATAACTACCCATATACATTTCCCACAAACAAATAAGTGCATGATAAAAAAACACATTACGAATTGTCTACACGACAATCAAGTACATTATAAATTGTCCATAACAACCAGGTGCATCATAAAATATCCACATTACAAATAGCTGCAATATACTTTGTCCACGCGACAATTAGGTACATTATAAATTGTCCACGTTACACTGTGATACAAAGGGGACGGAAAAGAACATTATGCCTCAACATGTGATGACATTTGGGGATGGTTTTAGCGATGGAAGAAGGAACTTAAGTGGCATGAATCTTGATATCTGAACTGGTATGCTTGGCTCTCTCTGTAGGTAAAGAGTCATCCAGTTAAAGCTCAACAAGCAGATCTACCTGGAAGCGTAATTCTTGCCAAGGAACCGGCTCTCCAGGTATGTTCAACATTTGCTGATAGAATGTCCATTTATTAATTACTAGTTAATGCTAAGAGTTTTGTTTTGGGTAGGCTAATTTTGCGCGGGCTGCTGCATCTCTTAGCAAGGCACAAGCTAAGAAGATGACAAGGTTCCTTCCCAACCCAGAAAGGCATTGGGGACCGAAAGTTAGGGCAGGACGTCAAATTACCAGCAAGCATGTTTCTCTCATGGGCCCGGATGCAGTCAATGGAGCTCTCAACCACCAGGAAGGTGAAGAGCCTCATGGCAAGCGTCAAAGAACTGAGGATGCCCCAGTTTCATGAGTTTAAGTTACATACTGTTTGAGTATCTGTTTCCCAAAAAATTCATACTAATCAGAAGATTGATTTGTGGAATTTTAGCGGTTTTGATCAGTAATGTTATTTATAATAAACTTGAGTTTCTATGAATGAGGTTTGAGATGTTCTTTTAATGGCAGTCATGAATGGTTCTGGTTTGATAAAGCTATTAGCCACTCTGTTTCAGTCATTCAATAGTTTCTTTTGAGAGGGAAGAAACAATTAACCCTAAATCATTTAGGGATAATCTCACAAAAACATAGTGTTCTTATCATATTTCTCACTTAATTATAGACTCTTTTTTCTTCTCATTTTACACTATTTTACAAGTAAATGACATAAATACCCCTGCAACAAACTTTATTGTTGTGGCATACTGTTGAAAATATGAAAACTAATGAAGGTGTTTTTGGTCATTGTCACTTTTGTGAGATTATCCTATCAGTTTATTATGTTTTTGAAGTTCACTTGCAAGAATCAATTTTGCAGATCAATCAAGAAATAACAATTTTAAAGTAAACTTGCAAGAAATAACATTTTTTTATTGAAACCAGAACTTCACTACCACAAGGAAATGGCAAAGCAAAGAAGCTAACAATCCAAATCAAGGAAGCAACCACAAGTGAAAGCATTTAACCTTTGAAACTTATTCTCTGTTCCAAAAGTAACTTGGGCTGCACATTAAAACCTTTCAACCTCATTGAAATGTGACATCCTCAAGTCTCTAAATCAAAGTTCTAACCAAACCGGCCACAACGAGAGAGGATTTAGAGGAAGAATGAGATGTAATGACCTGAAACCAGAAAATCTTTGGCTGCCAGAGAGTCACAGCATATATATATATTCCACAAGCTAGCTCTTAGCTCTAAGCTTTGCCACCGGCAGGTTTAGGTGGGTTAAGCTCATCCCAAGCTTCAATCCATTGGATCATGGCATCTGCGAGTTTGTCAAAGTAAGGATCCACCTTAGAGAGCTTGTCCTTGACCTGCTTTGACAACTCGATGTAGCACTTCTGAACGGTTGTGCAGTCTTTTGGAAGAACAGCCGATTGGAAGAACGGGATGATCTCTTCTTGCCAGAAGATGCCTTTGTACTCCTTCCTCAAGTTCACAAACGGGTTGCTCGCTTTGCTGTGGTAGATGTAGGGCAGTCCTGTCTTGATCCCCAACCCCAGATGGTCACATATCACCTGAACTCAAAATCAAGCCCCAAACTTCAGGATCATAGAGAAGCATGAAAAGATAAAGTAAAGGGGAAGAAAAGAATGACCTTGCAGCACCAGCCAGCCCACATATCATCATAGCGCCCAATTGGCTGACCATCGCCCATTAGACCAAAGTACATCGCAGCGCCAATCAAGTCACGGTCAAAAGCCAAGTTCATTCCACACATGGGGAATAGGGTACTCTTTGGGATTGTCATTACGGCATCAACATACCTGATAACATAACACAATCATATGTTGTATGAAGAGTGTTTTGTGTACTAGTAAGAAGTATGTAATGTACCTAGTGTTCTTCTCAAGTGGTTTCACGAGTTGGGTAGGTGCATCATAATCTGGGATGTTAAGCCAAAGGCCGTGAGAGACAGCAGTCGGGACACCTTCACGTAGACTGAAAGGATAACCACGGACAAAGTCTGCACCGTCCCTGAAAGGGTCATACAGGGTATTGAAGAAGAAAGGGGTGGATGGGCAGAGAAGGTTCTTGATGTGTTGCTCAAGAGCATTGATCTTTTTCCCAGTTGGATCTTCAGCAACCTGTGCATCAACAAGTTCAACAATCTCTAAGTATGGAAATTTAAATGGTTTTATTCAATTCTAAGTATAAGACAGAGCTTGCATCTTCATATTTAAATGTCAGAGATCAATACAGTAACAAAAGTATGATACGAATAAAAATTCACTTGATTGTCTCACAGGATAACCCAGGTCCTTGGAAATGAATGAATCAAGCGATACAAACAGATATAGATTCATAATAACACAATTAGACCTTCATGATCAAAGGCATTGCAGATAAGATAGCACCAGTTAACTATCAAGCGGTACAAACAGATATAGATACATATTATCACAATTAGACCTTCATGATCAATGGCATTGCAGATAAGATAGCACCATTTATCTATCAAGCTATATAAACAGATATAAATATACATAGTAACACAATTAGACCTTCATGATCAATGGCATTGCAGATAAGATAGCACCAGTTAACCATCAAGCAACATAGACAGATATAAATACATAATAACACAATTAATCAGACCTTCATCGTCAATGGCATTGCAGATAAGAAAGTGCCAGTTCATTATCAAGCACAAAAAAAGTTACCATGTAATGAAACAAGCCTACTGGATGAAATGCTAAATCAAAGCATTATGCCAATACATCACATTATGGTGATTGTAACATATAACAACTAGAAAGTCTCTATAAGTAAGTCTTGTAGACATAATTACAAACACCTAGTGTGCACACATAGTCACATACACACACAAAGACAATGCAATGCAAATCAACAGAGAGAGGATCAGAACACGATAAATTCAGATCACCGAGGCATAACCAGAACAGAATTGAATGAAATGGAAAGAACCCAGATGATGAAATCAAACATAGAATCGAAAACAACATAAGAACTCACGAAGCAATCGTCGTCGATGGTGAAAATGTACTTCTTCTTGGAGACCATGTAGCCGAAGCAGCGGCAAGCAGAGTCCTTGAAGGAAATGCAGGAAGCCTTGGGGCCGAGGATGCGGTTAATGTCGTTGCGATTGTAGAGATCGTAGCTGTAACCGGAGGGGACCTTGATGGTCTTGGTGGGGTCGCCGTCCTGGACGATGATGAGGTGGTAAGGGCTGAGAAAGGGCCTCCACATTTCGAGGAAATCGAGGTTGCGGATGGTGGGGATGACGATGTCGAGCTCATCCTTGAGCGGCGGCGGAGGGCCGAGGGGGGTGGTTTCGGCGGAGGCTTCAGAGACCGGAATGGCCATTGTCGATGCAGAGGGAGAGAAGGGTAATGGAGGTTGAAGAAGAAGGGTGAGTATAAATAGCCATAGGAGGTGTAGCGTTGAGGAGGAGAGAGAGCGAAGTGAGCGGCGCAGGTGATGGCCGACGAGAAGAGTCAGGACGAAGACGTGTCTGAGAGTTCGAAGGTCTGACCTTTTCCACGGCCTTAATATGCATTATGGAAAATAAAAATATATTCAATTGACAATTTTATTTTGATATCTAGGTTCTAAATTCCAATATTAGTAGGTAATGCCCCAATTTTTTTTTAAATTAAATTTGTATTTTGTGAAGACACTCTATATTTTTAGTACTATTTTTATTTCCATGTATCTAAGAATTTGACAACATGGCAGGTAACGTCCGATTAATTGGTTTTAGATGGAAATTTTAACATTGGATTGATTGTCCATGTTCGCTATTCACCGGTTCGAAACTTAGTGGGGTACGTGATGAGAAGATCTGATGATACATACACGAGCCAAGATCAACAGACAAAACTAACACACACGGGCTAGGTTTGGAAAGTGCAAGAGTTTAAGATGAAACCAAACTCTATTTAAACATGACAAGCTTTCTAAGAAGGTGTGGTTGGAGCTCGTGGTGTGATAGGGTCAACCGGGAATGTTTCCTCTTCCGGTGAGAAGATGGCTCGTGTTGCAGAAGGTGGTGCTCTGCCTCTGGTTGTGAAACAGAGACACCGTTGAGTTGTTTCTTCGAGCAAATCCGTTGCTGGGATCTCGTCTACGAAGGTGTTTATCTGTCACCTACCTCACTACACAACCGTGTAATGGATTACAAATTTGTTTCGGGTGTTCGGTGAAATCATATTGGCTACCACGGCCAAACCGTCGAGGTTCTTACAATGGTTTCAAATATAACGGTTTATAGTTGCTCGTCGCATTTGCTCGTGTCAATGATCTGACTCCGGTTGAATAGAGCATGCAAGCAATTGGTCTCGCTTCGGCGAGCTCATCGCAGCGTTTGATTGACGGAAACACAACGAAATATGGGGAAGATCTCCCGTTGATTCGGTCGTGATACATGCGATTGAACATTTGAAACCTCCGGATGTTTTGTTGATTGTTGTTGTTGACGAGATTGTTATATAGTTGGAGATTCGGTGGTAAATGGCGTGAAGTAGTTTCCTTGTCCTGGTTCTAGGCCTAAGAGCATCTCCAATCATTAACATTGTTGTTGGCTGAAAAGAGGAGGTGAAAGAATAAAAACTAATAAATTTTCGTATTACGATTTTTTTTTGTAATCACAAGGCTGAAAGGAGAGGCTAAAAGGGCCTTTTCCTCACTTTTCGTATCCTCCGACGGATAGAGTCGTCGGTAAGCTTATTGACGCTGTTATCCGCCGGCGTTTTGCTTATTTCCGTCGACGTTTCGACTCCGCCAGCATCTATCCGCCAGCGATTGAAGATGCTCTTGTGTGTGTGTGGGCCGTCCGAATTCAAGCCCATGCCCGAATGATGTTGATGTTCGAGGCTCACATACATGTGGTAATGTGGTTGTTTCAGCTGCATTTCTTGAGCTGCAAAATGGAACCGCTAGTCACAAAGAATCGATTGGCCCTGCACCTGATCGAGTTGAGCAGGTCTTGAAGACGTATGATGAGGATGGACCGATAAATATTATAGAATGGGGTGGTCCTTTGGGGGGATCAGGGTAGTCCATATAAGAATGCCCTTCTCCAACCCCCAAACATAAGAGCCGGCCTCCTAATCACCTATTAGATTATTATGTTGCTAACTCTAAGCCAAGATCTCTTCTTTGAGTCGTGAAAGAATCGTGAATTTTGTTGACGTCTAGAAGCAGATCGCGTAAATCCAAAACACTCAAAATGCTCAACCTGCTCAAGCTAAGGATTTTGAGGATCCAAACTTAACTTCGGAAGGTGAAGAATGGGTCACCGATGAGGGTTGATTTTGTTTCGTTCATAACCATGTCTGTTTTGGACTTTTAGTTCTTCTGTTTTTCGGGTTGTGACCCCTTAGCTTTGTTCGAGAGCTCCTTTGTAATTGTTGGCTTTTTCGTTGGTTCTTCTCGGATCAGGGCATTCTGATTCCTTTCTTGGAAAGTCTTATTAATAAAATTTTGAGGTTATAAAAAAACACGGGCTAGGTTTCATTCCGCCGAATAATTTAGACCTCATGCGTGGACTCGAGTAAATGCCCAAAGTTTCAGACCCGTTATCCACCAACTCGATTAACCGTCAGGTTTCTATATGGAAAAAAAAACAGATCTTGGATCGTCGGGCACCAATTCATCAAATTTAATACTCGGTTTTGATTTGATGAAAATTTTCCTCTATTCGGTTCGGTTATCCCAATTTCTCTCATTTTCGTATCTTAGCCATCTCAACTTCATACCTACGATCAAACAAAGCTTAGAATATTTGACAATGCTAAGATTCTGAAACTCTCTACTTTGTTAGAATACAATTGTACACTCAATACTATGGCTTTGTATATATAAACACATTCCTTTACATACACCTTTTCTTTCCTACTAATCCTTTTGATCATCATCAACATTGAATCAAACAATCAACGAGCAGAGACTCTAATGTGCAGTCCATTCGGAGCTTCGACTCTCGGAAACTTCATCAACTTGTCCCCTCCGACCTCCGACCACTCATATCTCGTCACAAAGTAATGAAGAAAAGTAGAAATCTCAGCGATTCCCAATTCCTTTCCCGGACACTGCCTCGTCCCTCCTCCGAATACTAGGAAGTTGCTCTGAGACTCAACACCCTTCTCCTGTAATAACCGTCGGTTTACAGTTAGAACACAATAATAAAAAACCTCATCAATACACATTATTTTAAAGCACAAGATCGAAAATCAGTACGAACCATCCATCTCCACGGGTTGAATGTGTGGGGCTCCGGATACAAAAACGGGTCGTAGTTCAGCTCTCGCGTGTACACGTAGATTCTCCACCCTTCCGGAATCACGAATCCTGAAAATCAACAAATTCCGACAAGGTAAGTCCCATGAACCAGAACTAAAACCAGGACTGTGATGCAATCAATGTCGGAAAAGTTTCTCGGCTCACCGTTGAGCTCCATTTCTCGGGTCGTCTTTCTCAACACTCCGTTAACAATGGTGGCTAATCTCGAGGTCTCGTAAATCACAGCGCGAGTGAACTTCATTGATTTGAAGTCGCTCCAGTCAATTGGGTCATCTGGGTTCTTCTTCCTCTCCCTGATCTCCATATGCTCATTCTGTAAAAAAAACAGAGTCAGATTCAATTTCCATGGAAAAAAGAAATTGGGTTCGGAATTGAATTCGAGTCTTACTTTGAGTTCCCGGAGAGCTTGGGGGTGGTCGTGGAGGTACTTGACGGCCATCATGGAAGTGGTGGAGACGGTCTCGTAACCCGAATACATAATTGTAATGAATATCGGCCCTGATTTTTCTTGAGCCCCAAGCCATGGCATGGGCTGCTTGGCCTCATGGCCGGCTCTGGTTAAAACTTAATTTTATGTACAAAAAAGGAAAAATCAGTTGTTACAAGCAATATCGGAGTCACGTAGGCTTCAGGGGGGCTCAGTTTTTTTTAACATCATGTATTATCATTAAAAATTGAAAAAGCTGGCTCTACCACTGATTACAAGGTTTTGAAATATATATGCATGTACATCATTTTTTTCATCCTTCGAACCTTGTAGTTCGAAGCCGATGGTTCGAACGAGAACAATAGTTACCAACCCGGGTCGCAGAACACCACTAGACAACTGATCTACGACTTGGAGAACATTGACATGGTGTTTCACCTCGGAGGGATAAGTTACGCTAGAGGATATATTTCGCAATGGGATCAATTTACGGCTCAGATCGAGCCCATCGCTTCGACCATTCCTTACATGATTGCGAGGTTTGTCGTAGTAACGGTTTCGTGTTTGATTCGTTAAATATTTGGCTCGAGTTTTTTTTTATTATTATCGTTCGATGTTTGTTCGTTGTAGTGGAGAGATGGAACGGGATTGGCCTGGGACGGGATCGTTCTACGGGCATGCGGATTCGGGAGGAGAATGTGGTGTTCTGGCCGAGAACATGTTCTATGTTCCAGCGGAGAATGATGCAAAGTTTTGGTACGAGAAAGATTATGCTTTCTACGCTAATGTTTTTAACATGATGTCAGAGTTTGATTCAACTTACTAGCCTTCTGGCTCATTCGTTATTCTCAATGTGTTTTTTTTTTTGCGTGGTATCAGAATCTGATTCAGCACGATACTGTTTTAAACATGGGATCTGAGTCTGATCCGATCTTTTGGTATTCTGGCCTGTAATTTTGGGTCGACCAAGTGCTCAACTGACTATAGCATATTCTACTTACATAATTTTTAACATTGTGTTATCCGAGGAGCCAAAGAGGGCTTAAGATGTTTCACGGAACACCCTAACATGTGGGAATTGGTCTAGTGGTAAAACATTTACAAGTGAATATAGGTTCGAATCATCATAAGATCACCCAGATTTCTTCGGCTTGAAGCTTTTATGTCACAGAAAGTTTTAATATGGTACCAGAGTCTAGTTTTTTTTACCTTCTAATTTATTATTCCGGGTTTTCCAGGTACTCAGCTGACTATGGCATGTTCCATTTCTGTGTGGCTGACACGGACCACGACTGGCGAGAAGGGTCGGAGCAGCACGAGTTCCTCGAGCACTGCCTTGGATCGGTGAATAGACAGAGACAACCATGGCTCGTTTTCCTCGCGCACCGCGTTCTGGGCTATTCGACAAGTAGGTTCTACGCTAAAGGGTCGTTCGGGGAGCCGCTGGGTCGGGACAGTATCCACAACCTCTTACACAAGTACAAGGTCGATGTAGCCATCTATGGCCATGTACACAACTACGAAAGAACATGTCCTATCCACCAGGTACATATATGTTCATGTCACTTGTCTTTTTCGTTACAATATCATCTATGTTGCAAGTAATTTAGACCGTTACACGTACTACACAAACGAATCAACTAAATAAAACTTCGACGAAGTGATTACAAAAATGTCCTACCCGCCCTACCCGACGGATTAAAACGTCGGCGAAGTGATTACTGGGCGGGAAAATAAAATTGTCGGCTAATTTCACCCGTTGGCAGGCGCTTTCAGTTCGTCTCCCAAGTGATACGATTGGACGATCATGTCATTCAGTCGGGAAACTGGCCTCCATGACCGGTAAGATTAAATATCGTTGGCCAGATGGTTTTTAGACGACACTTAACCGACGATTTACTTGGCAGACAACAATATCGTCGGTCAAGGACTTAGTCAGCGGTATTAGTTTCTTAACTTGCCGATCGTGTTTATCGGCTAAGAGACTTCCTAGTGCAGTGTTAGAGGACTAACTCAACTAAAACCTCCGGATATAATTAAATAAATCATTATAGTTTTATATTCTAGAGAAAATCTCCAATCCGTCCTATGTGCGCGGACTTCATCTTTAGGTCCTGCCAGTGACCTTTATCTATTTTTCAAGTCTAGCCAGTGACTTTATTTAATTTTCAAAAAATAACTTGTATATTTTGTAAAATCAACGGTACTTTTAACAAATTTCGTCATTTTTCAAAATTGAAGGTCGTACATAGTCAAGACATGAAAAACGACCTTCTACCATAAGTCGGAATGGTCTTTACCCCAATATTCTAACACGATGATTTTGCTTTATTTCGGTCACAGAACAATTGCACCAGGAACGAGACGAACCATTACCAAGGGAGCTTAAACGGGACGATCCATGTGGTCGCCGGCGGCGGAGGAGCCAACCTATCAGAGTTCAGCGGCAATGGAACTCAGTGGAGTGTGTTCAGAGACTACGATTATGGGTTCGTGAAACTCACTTCCATTAACCGATCCGAGCTTTTGTTCGAGTACAAGAAGAGCAGTGATGGAGGAGTCTATGACTGGTTCAGAATATCCAGAGATTATATAGATATTATATCCCAAAAATAAAAAAAAAAAACAGACATCATGGTTCGAATAATAGTCTTTTTTGGAGATTTTAATGAAGATGTCCGAATCTTACATTCCAATTATTTGGGTTGGCTTTTAAGACAGTTGCTGTCCGTTGGGAGTTGAAATAACTATAGTTTTGATTCTATGAGTTCTTGTGTTACAAATGTCATTTTCATGAGCAAGTTGTGATGTCATTCTTGTTTGGAAAAAAATACGCTTATCGATTGCCAATCGACCCGAAAATGACCCGAATAAGCAAAGTAATTGGTACCCGTTGGGTATGAGTTTTTTTGCCATCCCTATCGATTGATCGCTCCAGTTTTATTGTTACGTTGGTCAGTCTCATTTCAGGCTAACTATTGATTGTCATCTTGGTCACAATTAATTGCTTTCAAGTCAGTGGATCGAGATAGTTACGATACAACGGGTTTTTTTCGCTAGTCGTTCTAATTTCGTTGTTACGCCGATCAACTTCATTCCACGGCTATAAATTTTTTTATTCCAGTTTCGGTTGATCGGTACAACTTTATAGTTCAGAAGTCGATCATATATTTATTTCCCACAATTTTCATGAGCAAGATGTTATGTCATTTTCATTTCATGCCCTAAGGAATAAACCAAAGGTCGCTTGCAGATCATTAAGTTTATTAAGTATTGGTTTGGACCAGCAATTTATGGACGGTGGATACACGAAAATGATTTGTAGTATTAGTTTGGTATTTATTAAAAGAGAAATCTATATACATGTGATAATTAAATAATCAAAGTATAATAAAAATATTCACAATTCACTGTCTATGCTCTCCTATTTGGGATCGGCATAATCAATGATAGATCTAGCTTTTCATTGAGAGGGCACTAATTTCTTTTTTGTCTGGTAATAATCGTCATAAAAATATTGTTTTTTTTTAAGTAGGAATTGTATTATCAATATAGATAAACCGTACACGTGTCGAGCCGAAAGCCTTGAGAACAGAATATGTTTGGGCCTCCGGTAGGACACCCACCGCTCTGAACCCGCTGAAAAAGTCTAGTTGACATCCTAGACAGACAGAAATATTCCTACAGTCAAAATGATCTCCCGAAGCTAATAAAAATAGCGACAACCAAAGTATAAATAACCAAAACCAAAACAACCTAACAACGCGAAACACACAATGCAAGACTAAAAAGGGTGTTGTGATTGTGGTTTTCCCGAGACTTCCCAGCACCGGTAGTCCCGGGCCTGTGGGTATAGGACCTGTTGGATCCTTCCCACACCCGTCGTGTCCTCTCATTTCATTATCGAGGGCAGTGGTGCCCCCGCTTGCAGTATCTGAGCTTCCTCCTCTCGCACCCTTGGAGCCATAGTGGACCATATCCGACCCTCCTCATCGTGAGACAATTGTGTGTTTTCTTCCATCTTTGTCTTCTTCAGCTTTGTCTTATCTGGCTCCTGCCCTTCCAACTGCTGTGTATCCAGCCCACTCTCGGACTGCTCTTTTCCGAGCAGCTCGTGCTCCCGGCCATCCTTCCCCTTCGTAGTCTCTGTTTTCCCCCCCCCCCCCCGCTCGCTTACGTGGGCAGGATCCAATCGCTGGTGTACGTCGCAATAAACGCCGACGGTACTATCCAATATCCCCTATCGGTTCCGGAAGCTCCCCCTTATCCCTAATCAGATATCCTTTATAACGTGAGATTTCTCGGCCCACTTCAGCGTGAGGCAAACGGTGTGCCGGCCAGGACGGATCTGATGGCTTCTGTTCGGGACACACTTCCTGTATTTTAGGCTCAGTATCCACCGGTGGTGTCACAGTGGCATGATCATCAGGGTGTACCG
>JAYMTN010000451.1:0-16646 GCA_036897425.1 Erodium trifolium
GCATGTTTTTGTTTGTGGACAAAACTTCAGTGCATTTTTTGACGATTAACCCTATATATTGTGCTTTGTTGGAGCATTATTGTGGTTCATAATTCCAAAATCCAATCATATCATTATCGATTGTTCAAGGTTATGCTTTTGCTCAGATCTATTGCCAACCCGAATATGTTCATTTTTGTCCGGATTCTCAATGTTCCCAGCAAATTAATTGTTACGGTAACATGCAGGTATGGAGGAACTGCTCAGATGACTACACCAACCCGGTATCAATATGGCATCCACGAGCCCCAGAAGGATTCGTATCACTTGGTTGCATTGTCATGTCCAGTTTTGCAGAGCCGGAGCTGGAAGTAGCACAGTGTGTGGCTGAATCACTGGCCGAGGGGACTGTGTTTGAGCAAAACGTATGGTCTGCTCCAGAATCGTACCCATGGGCATGCCATGTTTATCAAGTCCAGAGCGATGCTCTTCACTTCGTTGCCCTCAGAGAAAACAAAGAAGAATCTCGCTGGAAGCCCATGAGAGTTGTTCTGGATCACCCCCACCACTTGTTGTAGCATCATCATCATCCTCATCAGCTCGGTACATTAGATATTTTGCTGCTTGATCTCAGACAAGTGCGTATATATAATATGTCTAAGAGCATGTACAGTGCATCCAATGGAAACGACGGCTTGTCGCTGACGCTGCCGCTTTCGCCCAAACGACCTCTCCAACAGGGCCTGCCCAACACAACCGAACAGCAAATCTCGGATGCTACCTATTCCTAGTACGCCTCTACGCTCTACACAACGAATCACATTCAATAAATTTCATTGATGGGATGCTACCTATTTCAGTGCGGTTCGCGTTTAGTTTGAAATGTAATGCTGCAATCACTATGTAATGTCGTTTCGTCTGACAAAGAAAATGCATTTTTGTTTCGATTTCCTCTCGTAATTTAATTATTTTTGTTGGAGTCAATCCGAGTTGTAAATTAAATTCGTAGAGCTACTATTCAGCTCGGAAGGGGAGAAAATAAATTTGGGACACCTGTCAGAATATGATAGGCTGAGAGGGTGTCGGCAAGACAAAATAGCCATTGAACTGTACGCGCCATTACTCAACTAACTTTATCCAACTAATATATCTTTCCTCTCTTCAAACCTATTTATAGCTTTCACTGTTACTACAACTACACACACTTTCTCTTTGTCTGATACTTCTAGTTTTAAATTTGATCTTCGGAAGAAATGGAAGGCCTGATCAAGGGCATTCTGGACGTAGCCATCGGTCGCGGCGACGACCGGGACGGCGATTCCGGGCCGGAATCCCGAGACGAACGGTCAAGATCCAGTTGGGCTCAGGTTAGTATGTTACCTCTACTCTACCCATCTGCTTTTTACGATTTCTGAGAATCGTATTGATTGTTAATGGTGGCTGCAGGTGGTCTCCGGGGAGGAGCAGGAAGGAGAAGTCAGGACTCATGGTCACACTCAGAACCAGTGGAACAGACAGGTCAGATTCCGATGACTAGACTTTACAGATGACTTTTTTGTTTGAAGATGCATTTCCTTTTTGCAGGATCAGAGGCAGAACGATTGGGATGAGAGCTCTGTGTCCACCAGACCCTCCTATAGACGACCTCAAAAGGTTGATCTACATCCAAAAATGTTCTTATATGAATTTTTAGTACTTCATTTTTTTTTCTTCACTAGGGTTTGCCTAGTGAATTCTATATTAGAGATCAACTTAACTAAAAAGCTCAAGCCGATAATTGAAAGTTCAATTATAGATTTGTAGTTATATTCTAACATTCTATTTTGTTATAGTATTATTTCAGAATCTGGGAAAATTGATATCAGTAGTACTCAAAGAAAGTTCATATTCTAAGAACATCCACTGTGGAGGCCAATTGAAAAGTCGAGTCAGCAGGTCAGATCTATGATCGATTCGGCTCTACCACGGAGTGGAGGTCAGATTCGATGGGTTGATTCTGACCAAAATCAACAAGTGGCAATAAAAGAAAGACTGAGGGAGGAGAGGGGAGAAAAGTGAAGAGAGAGAGGGGAGAGAGGGATAATGGTCTTTCTATGTCGACGAGACTGTCGATGCAGGGAGAGAGAAGACACGTCACCTTTTTTTTTTGCACATTCGATGCTTCAATTGGCCTCCACTGTGAATGCTCCAAGTACAGTAGTGAATTTGGACACTCGGCACCAACCTCAATAATGGTATCTGAGTTGACTGATGCTGATTTCCATTAAAGATTTTAAAAAATCAAGTGCCCTTCTTTTCCTGATCTATTGCATTGTCTCAATTCTAATATCTTGTATATTTTTGTGGCTGCCCTTTCTTTAAAAAAAATCTTTACACAATTTTCTGCAAATGTGTGTGTATTTGAATTAAGAACCCAAAGTCTACATTGCCTGATGGATCTGGTTTTCCGTTCTATCTGATAACTTCACGGTTTCTTTATTATTGATATTCTAGTATCTTAAATGCAGGCCGTTCAAGAAAAATATCAGAAGGATGAAGATGGTGAACAATGTGATGATACTGTGAGTCCAGTGGTATGATGTGTTATGAACCTTTGAACTATATTTTTCTAATTTGTTGACTCTCTCTAATGATAACTGTGAAGGAACATGACAATGATGGTTGGGAGACTGTTGGCAAAAAACCTCCAAGGAAATCGCATAAGGTTCGCTCTTATTCGAACTTTAGGCAGTCAAAAGACATCAAATGTTGGGCCCTGGATATATGGATGAAGTGACCTCTGGATATATTAGTCGGGCCCTCCACCTAATAGCTTAAGCTTTCGGGGCTGGATGAGTTTAATACTAATAATGTGACTCTCTACCGTGATAGCTTTTACTCTCACCTTAGTTGAATTTCGCATATCCTGAGTCCTGACCTTCATACTATGATACTTGAATTTTATGAATCCCGAGTCCTATGGAAGAGAATCAAGAGATGTAGTTTTGTAATCACTAATTGATACTTGAACTCGCAGGTTGTCAAAGATCAATGGAATGCATACAAACAACCTTCCAGTGAACAACAATATTCTGATGAAGTTGAGAGCGGCAGGGATATAGAACCCTCCCGAGAAGAGCTTGCTGGCCTGTCTGAAGCTTGCAATAAGCTCTGGGAACTTGATTTTAATCGTTTGGTACCTGGCAAGGACTATCAGATTGATTGTGGTGGAGGAAAAAAGATCTACGGAAGGGAAGACATGGCTGGAGGAAGCCTATTTGAATGGCTCGATGAAGATGTACTGAAGAAGCCTACTTTTGCTCGTTTCTTTTCTCTTCTAGATAATTACAATCCCAATGAAGGGAGCAGAGAAGTAGTCACATCTGAAGAGAGGCAAGAACAAGCTGCCTTTATAGAAGAGATCAGTCGAACTGCACCAATTAAATATCTTCATAAGTATCTCTGCGCTAAGGGCATTGTTTCTGAGAACTGTCAAGATTTCAAGAGAATGCTGACTGGTCTTTGGTTTGATCTTTATTCCCGAGGTGGTACTTCTGGTTCCTCTTCTGCTTTTGAGCATGTTTTTGTTGGAGAAATTAAGCAGCGTGATGAAGATGCAGTTTCGGGTTTCCATAACTGGCTTCAGGTGAGGTGTCTTTGATGTCCTCTTACTATTTTGTCTTGCCTTATTGCAGAGTGCAAGTTTGAATCTGTAATATGCTCTCTTTTTCTTTGTTTTCAGTTTTACCTAGAAGAAGCAAAAGGGAGGGTTGACTATCAAGGCTACATTTTTCCTAGAAGGCGTGGAGAGACGGTAAGTGTGTTTTGCTGTTTTTTTTTTTTTTTTTTTCTGTTTCTTTGTAGCGGAGATGACGAGGAAATATATTAATTGAAGGCGAAAAATAAAAAACCCATTTTCGTTCTGACTTTTCTTTTCAAACCATTTTTCTCTGCATTGTCAAGTATCAAAGAGTGATCCATCGTATTTCATCTGCACAGGAATGTGTCTTGTTGGTCAATGAAATATTGATTAATGATTGTTGTATAATGGGTTAGTGTGTAGCTTTGTTTCTCCAACTGTGATGTAACTTGTAAGTAGGGTATGGGAGGGTTGGTTTGGTCGTTTTTTTTTTTCATTTTTAATATCCGAAGTTAGGTTTTCGAACAAAGCAATATTTTCTTCAAATGTAGCAGTCGATTTTCCTTTTATTTTCCTAACTAAAAATCAACTGAAAATCGGCAGTTTAAAAATTTCTTGTTTTTTCGGCTTTGACGTGTTTTATCTCACCCCTATTGTGGATGACAAGGAATTACGATGATACCTGGAACTTAGAGGTTCAAAATTTTCTGGTTGCTTATTTGTTAATCGCAATGCTCCACTTTGTGCAATTTGTGAGCATAGTTGCTCTGAAGCTAATGAAAATTAAAATTAGCAAGCAATCCTGTTTAACATACCATCTGATATTGTAACCATGAAGTAGTTAAATGCACAGTTCTGCTGCAGTTGAGTTCAAATTCTCATATGCATTCAATACTTCATATAGCAAATATTAGGTGATATTGTTCATTTGAGCTAGTCTGGGTAGGAAATAACTGTTATGTTGTAGCCTTACATGTACTGTGCATATCGCCCTTCCATCAACTCAACTCGGAACAAATTACTACCAGTTTGACAATCTAACCAAAGCATGGCACATAAAGGAAACACTACTTATTCCATTATGTCTTATCTTAACCATATATCTGCCAGGTTGTCCAACGTCTTATATGTTTTCATTTTCATATCAAGTTTGATGGGTATCGAGTTCTTAGCTCCCATAATAAACTTTTTTCTTTGTTTGACTTTTGTAGCCTGACTCAGAAACACAGTTGCTTACCGTTCAGTTTGAGTGGAATGGTGTACTAAAATCTCTGTCGAGCATTCTAGTTGGAGTGAGTCCAGAGTTTGAAATTGCACTCTACACACTGTGTTTCTTCATGGGTGGAGAGGACAACCACATTCAGATAGGTCCATACCCAGTAAATATCAAGTGCTATCGCCATGGACAGCAGAGGATTGGGTCTGTCTTTCCAATAGCTGAGTCGTAAATTTTATAAACATCCTCCCTCTCAACCGATTCAAAGGATGGTAAACCCGCTATATATTTATGTATATTCAAGTACCAAGATATTTTCCAAAACAGCTCCTATTCTATCATATTATGTTGTGCATGTTTGTTCTTTGCATGTCTTCCAAATTTGTGTACTTTCGATTCAAAAATTACTATTATTTATTTTGGGACAGATGTAGAAGATTATAGGGTGGGAGGGTATCGTCAAGCGGGGATCGGTCTCTGAGAGTTGTGGTATTTATAGGCCAAAATAGTCATTTAATTGTTCGCGCCAAAATAGCTTATATCCTGTCGGAGTAAGTCCCGAGTTTGAAATTGCGTTGCATTGCACGCGCTGTATCATTTCATGGGTGGAGAGGACAATCAAATTGACTTTTTTTATCAATAAGAAAACGGGGAAATCTTATTCTAGCTTAGTCTAATCTAACTTAATTTTTACTCACACTTGCTCCCAAACAAATGTACGAACCTCTGACCTAAAGGATGTAAAGAACTCTGACAACCGGGTCGACCCAAGTGAGCAACAACCACGTTGACTTAGGTCCATACTATGTCAATACCAAGTGTTATCTTCCTCTTGGCAGAGGATCGGGTATGTGTTTCCGGTGGAAGAGCCCTAAAATTCATAATCTACAAAACAATATCTATATTTCAGTGAGAGTGAGACTGTAATCAGATGGATCTTGTAGATCTCTCTTCCCAGATGCTTTTCCTAAGTATGATTATCAAGTTTTGATTCTGGATCGTAATGTCTTGTCTGGTTTCTTACCAAATAAAGATTGTATCATGTGTGATTCAATCACCAATCTCCTGAAATGCATAGCTCAATTATCATATTTTCTCTTTTGGCCATTCTGTAAGAGATCTGTATGAAGAGCATTAGTTGAGTTAAAATTCAAGTATCAAGATATTTTCCAAAACAGTTCCTGTTCTACAAAGACAGTGTTTGTACTGCAATCAAATTGCTCCTCCTAAAATGTATCATGTTAAAGCCTAATCACACCCACCAAAAAAAACTCAAAACACTTGCGATCAAGTCTAGACACATGTTTGTGTAGACCCAAACTAAGTTTTGAGGTAATGTTAAAATCCGATCCAATCCAACAGAGATTTCAATATATTTATGTGATCACTAATGCATTCATTACAAGCCCCATGTGTGAGCTCCACAACTAGGATAGTTCTTGCATCACCAAAATATCTTCACATTCAAGCAGATGAGTTTGACCACTTTCATATCCAAAGAACAACCAAAACATCACTGTGGTGTTCTTAAAATATCTAATGATATTTGTTTCGTCTTATGATGAAGAATGAAAATATCTCATAAAGTCCCCAGATATCTCCCAAAAGCCTTGTGTCATAAAAGCCAAAAAAACCATGTGGGTGCGCCCTCCATGTGAGATTTAGGGCACAAAAATGCCAACCTATTTTGTTGCCTGGCCACTAGTCTTTTACTCACAAATATGAGGTTTTAAAAAAAAATCAAAGAAACACAAACACATTTACAAGTCAGTAAAATAAATCTTGCGTATAAAAGAAAGGCTCAAATGACTTTGGCCATAACATTATCCTTGTAAGAGAAGAAAGCTATAGCTGAAATTGCTCGTGCTTTCACAATCACAGCACGTGCAGAGGGAACCATACCTACGTGTACTCAGGGGAGGGAAAGCTCATACCCACATAAAATGAAAGGCAATGAATGGGTGGAAGAATTTTTGTGGGTTCAGAATTTTGAATACACATTGCAGCAAATGCAATGGAGAGCCACAACCACAAGCAAGAAAAAAACAAAAGACAATTGGAGGGGACCTTTTTGCTAGAAGACAGTAACAGGTTCATGAAATTGTTGATTAGCAGATTTGAGCTACTTACTGTATACCTTGTCATGTTTCAAATTTCTACCCTGCTTATGTCATCGGTGGACCATCCAGCTTGTTCTTCATGATTGTGAGATTTTGATTCTGACAGAGATAAGAGTAGTGGGGTCAGTGAATAAAATTGCAACGCTCCAACCGATTTGAATTTGAAATTCATTGCAAGATAACATGAATCATTTAGGAGCCTAATATTTCACACCCCAAAACATGGAGGGGACTGCATAAATTTGTACCAACATGTCAGTTCACAACCACTGTTTTGGATATAATTTATCTGCAAATGGCAAGTAAATGAGTCACAAAACATGTTTGTTGAGTCAGCATCCACAGAGCAATACAAGTATGCATCAGCACGATCTTTTCATGGGAACAGTAAATACTTTATTTGGGGCCGATTTAAAGTCCTGGTCTGCATTTAATTTGTCTTCTGATAGAGTTTATTCAACTAATTCACAAGAACAACATGGTCTTGTATTGCATTTCAAATATAGTTATATCTCAAAACATTATTTTGTTTTTTTTTTTAATTTTATTTGGTAATAAGGCAGTTCACTGAAATGCGGTAAAAAAATCAAGTGCAATTATTGGGGAAAAGGAAGAGGAAATGTCGGGCCCAGGTACCTTTCCATGCATTTCCTTCCTGCACTTTTACTGCCTTTCATCCCAGTCTTCTCCTGAAATGAGACCAAAAGCACTGAAGAGATAAGATTTGGTACCCTCCACAACCTTATTGTAAAGGTAGGCCAGAGAGTATATGGCCAACAGCTCAGTTCAATAGACCTCGCTCTAATAAAAACCAAATGGTCAATGTCCAGAAATATAAGATTCGGGATTATCCCTTTCTCATGGAACAAAGACCCGCTTGATTAAAAATTCTGAATAGGTTTTAGCAGATGGGCGGTGCAGCTCACCAACACGCAATCCCTGTCACAGAAAAAATTACAATTCACAATGTCAATTTGATTACAGTAGAAGGTAGGAGAAGTAACAAACAGCAGCCATGAGGAATGAGGAATAAATTTGAACTTACTTTCACTCATGGTAAAACGCAGACATGAGGAATGAATATTGTATATGAAAGCAAGCACATAACCATTCTCACATTTATTGTGTATGCCTAACTGAAATTTGCAATAGGGCTTAGCTGTGAGGCTTTGTTCTTCCACCTAAATGTTAAAGTATAAGATCCCACATCCAATAAAATTAGAAAGAAAAAAAAAAGATATGTGTAAATAGAAGAGTCATACCTAACCATTAAAAGTGACCTTTTAGTCGTGGAGCCGTGGGCGTTTGACCATTTGGCCCATTTGTATGTAAGGGTCATACCCTACTATTAAAGTTGACATTTTAATTTTGGAGTCAGGTCCAATATATGTAGCTCAATTTTAAATCCTACACTAAATATGCATTTTTCAGACACTGAGTTATCTAACACTCTGACATGTATATCAAAACATAGGAGATTTATTTCTAATAGAACGGTAAACAGATCATACAATCCAGGATTACGCAGTATTGATCAGAATTCTAAAGGAGATGAACATGAGTGCATTTCAGCATGTATAATAAGGCAAATCAGTGGAGCCAAATAGGCTTTGAATACTTCAGCGCAAAGACAAGCATCAAAGACAACTGAAAGAAGAAACTTAATTAGAACCACATGCTTTCCCATTGGGAATAGTCTCCGGTCTTCTTATCCCAAGGCAACCAAAACCAAGAAATATTCATGAATTTCGTCCTCCACAAAAATGCAACATGGAAAGCACACAGCATATACCAAAGAAAGCCTACCATGCTTTGTGGGGTTTGGTGGATTGAAACAAAGGAAACCACCCATTAGCTATCAAACCAAGAGAAATAATTTAAAGGAAATGAAAAATAATTGTGAAGAACCGACTTTTTCTCTCTCCAGTAGCCATGCTCTTATGTAAATCACCTCTCTCCACACTTCTTATGGCAAGTTCTATAGTTGTAAACCCTGCACCACAGAGTTATGGTCATGACATAAGGCAAGGAATGTGCATGATCAATCCAAGTACTTGTTATTAATTCACGCATTACGAAAAAGAGTAGAGTTGATCAACAAGTACTAAAAATATAATTAATATAAACTATTCATAGTAGCAGAGCATTCAAATACCAGTAAGATCATTTAGAGATGCAGCTTTGAAATGAAAAACTCTCTCACAAAAAGAATACATTTGACGATGACAGGTGCAGTTAACATGAAATTGGTTCAAAATATCAACAGCTTCAATAAACTTAGGATATTTTCAAATGTGCTTCATTTTCTTTACTTGAAACTTGAAAGCAGCCAATAAAAGTGCCTATGCTTTTTTCAATTCAAATAGTGAATTGAAGTTTCCAGCAAGCCAGGACATCTTAAGTACAGAACAGAGAAAATTTTGTGAATTTTGAAAACACGTGATCACAGATATAGCCCTTGAGAGAATGCCTATACCACACAATCCAGGCAGACCACTCAATTTTTTGTATGTGACTTTAAAACCTGTAATTACTTTTTTTCACATACATAATGATAAGAATGAGAAACGTTAACCACGTATAACGAAAATGACTTTGAAAAAGTAATCTGACTAGTTGATCTCTTGCACTTTTTCTCTTTTACACTAGAGCCCACCAAAGTTGTCTTCTTCAAGAATTTGTACTCAGTTCCCTTTTATAAATAACCATCCTTCTCTTTATCTATTCTCACATATCTTTCTCCTCCACTTTCATTTCTCCAATACTAGCAGAAAAAAAATGGCATTGACTCTACAATCTTCCATTTCTTTTACAAACCTAAAAGATCCCAAGAGCCTAAGAACTTCCGATGACTTCTCTGGCACAGTTTGTTTTGCACAAATCAAGTCACCATGCCATATCCGGGTAAGGAATTCAGTACATCAGACACAATTCTCACATAGGAGATCGTTGACCACAGACGTCCAGAAGAACGAAAAATGGGAGAAGTTGCATACACTACCTGGGGCTCAAAGTTTAAGCAATTCAAAGGTGCCTGTGTTTGTGATGCTTCCACTAGACACAATCAAGCTTGGAGGTAGCTTGAATAAACCTCGAGCCATGAACGCCAGTCTGATGGCCTTGAAGAGTGCTGGCGTAGAAGGAGTCATGGTGGATGCCTGGTGGGGATTGGTTGAGAAAGATGGGCCCTTGAAGTATAACTGGGAAGGCTATGCTGAGCTTGTACATATGGTGGAGAAGCATGGTTTGAAGCTCCAAGTTGTGATGTCTTTTCATCAATGTGGAGGAAACGTTGGAGACTCTTGCAGGTATGTGGACTATGATTGCTCTTCTAGTAATTGCTTTTCCTAATAACTTTTCATGCGAATATAAATCCAAAAATCATCTCTCTCGCCCTCCTTATAAAAGAGAACTAGGAGTTGATTAACCACGTTATAAATGAATTCTTAATGAAATTTTCCTATGAATTTCAGCATTCCTCTACCACCATGGGTGCTTGAAGAAATTAGCAAGAACCCAGACCTTGTCTACACAGACAGATCTGGTAGGAGGAATCCTGAGTACATATCTCTGGGTTGTGACTCATTACCTGTCCTCAAAGGAAGGACACCCATTCAGGTCTACGCTGATTACATGAGAAGTTTCCGCGACAGGTTTAAAGATTACTTGGGAAAAGTTATTGTGGTGAGCATCTACTAAACATACTACCTCTCTTGCTACTTTTTATTTTATAACATGCTAAGATCTAGTAAAACTAGGATCAAACAAGGAACACTAAGAAAACAATAGATCTTTCATAAATCTTTTTCACCAAAACTTACCAAATATAAAACTTGAGAACCTACTTTGGTGTACACAAACCGATTCCAGTACTCTTCCTAATGTCATTTTGCTTGGAACTTGACATTCGGTGATGCACTAGAATTGACTTCATCAAGAATAATAAATTTGGATGGATGAGAAAGTTACTGTGAATCATTATTTCATATTCTCTTAGACTTAACAGATTAGTCAAGCTTAATGAAGATGATAAAAACTATTTTACGATAAGAAGGTATACCTCTTTAACTGGCCATCACACATAATAAACTATACATAAACACACAGAGATATGTATATACAATGGTCTGAAACTAAATTATACGCATAAGCACTAAGCAGACAGAATTCATAATCTGTTGCCAGGATATGGGTGAGAAAAGTAGTCAGTCTTCATATGGTTCAGAATGGACTGTTTATTATCCTTAAGTGGACAATATGAACCCACATTTCTAGATTAAGAAAAGAAAATGAGATCCATGTAAAAGCGGATTCAGTTAACCAACTGTGGGCCTAAATGGTTCTCTTATTCTTATAATTATAAATTGTTTTCAAACAGCTAAGGAATCGGAAAATAATCAAATAGAAAACTTGAACAAATAAGCTCACTTTGGGCACACATACTACCAGTTAGGTCAGGACTTATCTTGTAGTGGACACCTTACTAATCATCGCAATATTAGAGATGCATTAGCTAATTGATAACACTTTACAGAGACCACACTGTCACAGGGCATAGATTGACATGAGTCCGCCAAACATGAGGGTTATGAAGAAACAAAAAACACAACTAATCAAAAGTGACTACAAAATTTGGGATTCACCTATCAGATTTTGAAATCTTAAGTAATAAGTCACTTTTTCCCACAAAATCAGTTAGTTCTGTTCATGTTGATACTTAATTTCATATTTTCTTTTACCAGGAAATTCAAGTGGGAATGGGACCTTGTGGAGAGCTGAGATATCCATCTTATCCAGAAAGTAATGGAACTTGGAGGTTTCCTGGAATTGGAGAATTCCAATGCTATGACAAGGTAAATATTTTGAACTGCTTGAAAATGATCCACTGGAAAACATATTGATCAGATGGCTCATTTATGAAACTGTTGTGTCATGACCCAACTAATAAACTAGAGGTTTATAAAGGACAACAATATCATATGGGATTAAATGAATTGAACTCTGTATATGTCACACCTAATTGGTACCTATGTAAAAACAGTATATGAGAGCTTCACTAAAAGCGTCAGCAGAGGAAATTGGAAAGCAAGATTGGGGAAGAAGTGGGCCCCATGATTCTGGTCAGTACAATCAATTTCCTGAAGATACCAGCTTTTTCCGAAGGGATGGGACATGGAACACCGAGTATGGGCAGTTCTTCTTAGAGTGGTACTCTGCAAAGCTGCTTGAGCATGGTGACAGGATACTAGCAGCTGCAAAGGGGATATACCACGGAACAGGAGCAGAACTATCTGGAAAAGTAGCCGGAATTCACTGGCACTATGGAACAAGGTCCCATGCAGCTGAATTAACTGCTGGATACTATAATACTAGACATAGAGATGGCTACCTACCAATAGCCCAAATGATGAGCAAACATGGAGCGGTGTTAAACTTCACCTGCATGGAAATGAGAGATGGAGAACAGCCCCAGAGTGCAAATTGCTCACCAGAAGGGTTAGTGAAGCAAGTAAAGATGGCAACCAAAACCGCTGGAACATAACTTGCAGGAGAGAATGCACTGGAAAGATATGATGCAGGTGGATATGAACAAGTCATGGCAAAAAGTAGGTCAGATTCTGGCAACGGACTGAGCGCATTTACTTATCTAAGGATGAATAAGAAGCTGTTTGAAGCAGACAACTGGCGGCACCTGGTGGAGTTCGTGAGAAGCATGTCAGAAGGAGGCCGGAATAGGCTTTCAGAGTCAGACACCACTGGAACAGATCTACATGTGGGATTCATTAGAGAGAGAAATGAGAAGAAAACTAAGGATGCCATTCTTGTGTAGAAATATGAGCACAATTTCATGTAATTCTTATAAACTTCAAAGTACTACAGGGTGGGTAGAGTGTGAAAGGGAGGATGAAAACAGAGAATTACAGTATAGTAGTGTGCAAATATATTATACACCACTAAGATGGCATGACATGGAGGTGCTTGCTACTCAGCTAGTATAGTCTCTTAGTGTCATACTAGAGAGCTAAGATCAGATCCCACATTCATAAGAGGTGGGTTGGTATAGGAGGGTTCTGCCCTTGTGTAGCCACAACCCAAATGGTCTTATTAAAGAACCAAAAATGGGAGGGCCGAAAGTTCTCATGATATTTGATAAGCATAGTTCTTCAAGGTTGGCAAGAAATGAAGAAGTTGTATTCTTATATGATCGTGAATGTAAAATACAGTCAATTATTGAGTATTGATCACTTCAGAGATCTACAAACTGTTTCATCAACAAAGGCATTTGATTAACTCTTGAAAAATGATTTGTTTAGTATATATTACATCATATGATTGCCACCTGTAAGATGAAACCAGCAGGCCAAGAAAAGTTCATACTTCATTCATGCAACAATATACAAGATTTTAAGTTGAGAATTCAATTTGAAACTAATCTGGACTTACTCGAATATCCAAACTTCAAAGTAAGAATCTGAACCCAATAAATAAAGAAAGAAGCATCAAAGAAATGAAGTGGGTATGCTGCTAAAATAAAATAAAATGTATAAGTCACTCCCATTCATGGGGTTTGGCAATGAAAGGAGATTAAGCTATCAACACTCTGACCTAATGCATCACTACATATCAGTAAACCGAGTTTAATTTGATACAACTTATCATCATAAGATGTTACAAAAGTGGCTAGCATGAAGTTTCCTGAAAGGTACAGCATAATCAAGTCATGAATTCTCCTAATGTGCAACAAGTTAAGGATCACCAAGCTGTTTCTCATCAGATAATAGCAAATATAGCTTCTATTTTCACAAAATTTATCATAAGCGTCTTCATTACACATCAACAACAACTAAAATATTATCAACAACCCAATTTTTGTTCTTCCTTCGTTCATTTTCAAGCGTGTGCATCAATGTCAAATAGCAAACGAAGGAAGAGGGAGCGAGCATTGGGAAAATTACCTCTCAATCACGAGGAGGCGAACTGGAATCGAGATTGTTGCGACGGAGATCTTCGATCACGATGCCGAGATCCTTCCGAGCGGATTCTCTTCCGAACATGAAACCGTACCTGAAACATTGAGCTAATTTCATTTACAGTCCAGTTACAACGAAGAGTTGCGAGTCACCGATTCTCGAGAAAGTGAAGGAAAATCTCGTAGAAAATTACCAGCCGGAAACGGCGGAGAAGACTCCGGCTGCGGCAATAGTTTGGATCAGTGTGAATCTTTTCTCCATTTTTATTATCTACGAATCTGCGATCGTGCTTTCTGATCTTCGAAAGTTCAGTTCAATATGAACTGGCTAGGAAACAGAAGAACGACAGGTCGTTAATGCAAAACGGCCAGATAGTGTTGTTGCTACTATTTTTATGGGCCTTGAGACCGTAGCATTGATCCAATTCAGATTTCAGCCCAAAATTTTCAGTGCTTCTCCTAGATCCTAATTTAGGATTTATTAGAAAGTTAAATAATATGCTTTCAAATAAAAGATTTCTTTTCATCAGAAAAAAAAAAGTGTTTAGAAAGCAGCATGGATTTCAGGAAAAAAACCACCTGATCAACAGCAGAATCGACAAGGGCCCAACTGGTCACAACAAGCAAAAGTAACAAAAACATTATCGCACCAAGCTGATAAAAAAAAACTATCGCACCAGTCAAAATGAATGAATGAATTCGTCCAAAACTTTCGACGTCAAACTGATGAATAGCCACAAGAGACAAGAGAAGGAAAACTCACGGTCTCAAAGAGGATGAGAATAACGCTTTCATCCACTACTCGAAAACTAATAAATTAGCCCATTAAAATGTCTCATGAACAAGCACTCCAATGAATGAATCGATAAAAAGGGAAAAAAACGGGATGAGACGCTTTAAAGAGACAAGTAAAGCTACAATCGACTAGATTTATCATTATCTCAAATTTCTTTTGCTAAAACATTGAAACATATTTTTGACCAACAAACTAGTGACTAACTTGTGAACTTTTGAACAAAATAGTACATAAATAATGTATACCATTACCATGATTTTAGTATCTAAATATTTTGTCGTTGACGTGGGTGTATTTCAGTCGTAAATTATAATTTTTCTCTTAAAGTTCATCCTTTTATTATGAAAAAATATATTCAAACTTCTTTTAGTCAAAATGTACGACTGATTGATTTGTGTTTGATTTTATATGTCTAACATCAACGATACGTTTCTAACACGAACGAATCTATTGTCGTTGTTTTTACTTCAAAAACAAAAGAGGATCAAATCATTGCGGACCAAATATCGCGACATAGCACTGTCAAAAAGGCCAAAGCAAGTTGATGTCTTGAGGAGGGTGAAATTAGGTTACACATTTGCATTAATTCAATAATTCCCATTCCAACATCTCTAATTGAATTTTAAAATAGCTAAATATAGAGTAAGTAGGAGAGAGGTCACATGCCATCCTCCACTTATTGGAATGAAATGGGTTAGTGTTTAAGATGAGGTTATAGTTTAAAAAAATCCGTTTTCTTGCTGACAAAAAATGTATAGCAGTCATAATCGAAATAATAATAGAATTTGAATCAGGAAAAAAAATGGTTCGATTATTTAATTATTTGGTTTATTTTATTAGGTCAATTTGAATAATTTTAAAAATTAAGTTTGAGTTCGATTAGTATGAATGTATAAATGAATTGATCAAATTAACCAAAATATCGTTATTTAAGTTTGAAGTTATGTATACATAATATAGATGTGAGTATAAAACCAAAAAAATTGTTAAATATATTATATCATGAATAATAGACTAACATTTGTTCAATCAATTTGAATACGTTAGAAACTAGTCTATTAGCTCTCAACTGAATTTATTTTTCATATGTGAAGAACTAAACTAACGAAATCTCATTTTTATAAGAAAAATGAATGTACCTAATTAATAATTGTGTAAGATGTTTTTGTATAACAAGTATAATATTATGTAAAGTGAATGAGCATAAATATTATATTGTGTTGTCACAATAACCGAATCGAGTCGATTTTTTTTGGTTAATTCGATTAGGTTAGTATAATGAGAAAAAAAATCGATTAGGTTAGTATAATTTGATAATCGATAGTAAGTTACAAAAATCGCTAATATTCGATCGAATTATCGAATGCCTACCCTACCTACATGGGGACTGAAACCAGATATCTCATAATTGTTACATGAGTTTTTTGTCATTTTATCCACAACTTCTAATTTCTCATCAGATGTTTTAAATCGAAATATCATGCTAGAAGATATCATATCCTATCGTTTTTACATACATATACAATACTTTTTTAGCATAAGACGAGAATTTTTATTAAGTAAACACATAATAAGTGAAAACCGACCTACAACAAGTGGAAAAACGAAAAGGGTATTACACAATTCTGGTGAAAACCAAAACGCTGGCCCTATAGCAACGATACCCGACTATTCCAAGTGACAATCTAGGGGTTCTCTATTCATATGGTGAGTGGCACGAGAGAGCCAAATAATTTTTCCTGTCCTGACTTAGTCGGGCTAGTGTTGTCTAGAAATCGCGTTGATCCCTCACAAGAGATCCTTAAGTGAAAGATAGGAGAAGGTCAAGCTGCCAAGGATTTTCCAAGGAATATGAGGAAGATGGGGATCAGACAGAGTCCGAGCCCGAAGGGACGGGGTATGGCTCCTCTGGAACACCCCATGATGCACTAGTGTTCTCACAAGGT
>JAYMTN010000452.1:0-16635 GCA_036897425.1 Erodium trifolium
ACCATTTTCTCTTATTTCACTAAGTCACGTCTCAGGGCCAATCGGTATCGGTTTTGGGGCGTGACATACAAACTAATACCACAACAATCCGGGTTGAAATTCGAGTATTATGAGGCAATATCCGATCGGTCAAGGAGGACATCGAAGTCGTACGTAAATATTTGGGAGATCAACTTGTTGAGATCCTTAGTTTACTTCGCAACCAGAGTGAGCCCCGCGAAGATGCTCCCGTACCATCTAACAATGAGCCTCGTCGATCAGTTGCCGCCTCACTAGTACATGTGCTCGAGGAAGATGATAATGAAGAGCGACGTACCAATGAGCAAGCGGGGGATAACTTTTCTACAACTATCCGGAGTTCTCAGCTAGAAGGACCTCGACCCACTCAATCGACTTCTACAACTTCAAGAAAGAGGTAGAGTGACACGGAGAACCTTGTGCAAGCGGTAAGAAAATGGGATCCTCTAAAGCGGTTACCAAGTGGAATTGGTTAGCATGTCAACAAGATAAGTAGCCCCCAACCGGTCTCCACAAAATATGGAACTCGTACAACCCAATATTTTTTGAACTCCATAAAGAAGGAGGTATGGGTGAATAACGACATAAGATTTAAATTTTTCTTATACGAGGTTTCATATGGAGCTCCACGCATGTAGGTGTTGTTTTAATTGTTTTTAGTTTATGCAACATATGGAGGATGGTCTCTTCGGCATACGGAGACGGCAACGATGGTTTCACGAAATATTCGCACAAGACGTCGCTGTGTTGGATGAAGCATTCCACCAACAGGTTGTCGATGAGTACAACAAAGAAAAGGAATGTGTGAACTCACCCTTAATGAACTATGTTATTCGTAAGAGCCCTGAACATCTACTGAAGAAATGGAAGAGATGCAAGAAGGTATACTTTCATGTCAACTACAATAAAACTCACTGGACCTTGTTAGCCATTGACATAGAATAAAGATGTATTAAAGTCTACGACATCATTATTACGGTCATATTGGACAAGGTGTTGGAGGCGTTAATGAAGTCGTACCAGAACACTCCCCTGAAGATGATAAGGGCTGGAAAACTTGTGGACCCTTCGAGATTAAGCTTGTATGCTGGGGATTTTAGCTTTAAGAGGATTCCTGGGGAAGGGGTGAACATTACTCCCACCACGCAAAGGAGGGGGCCAAGATGATGAGCTCAGATTCTGGTTGCGTCCTTCATAGCCCAAACGTCCCACTCTGATCGAGTATCGATGTTGATCTTCCACGACGTGCCTCTGGATCTCGGTCAGGGACATCAACCTAGGGAGTATATCCACCAAGATGCAGATCTATAACAATATGGTCCGAGGCCGAGGGGCCCTCCCTCGACCCTCCGCTTCCCGTCCTGCACCAACTGTCTCACCCACCACGAGTTTCTGGTTGTGGATCGGGCGCCACATGTGTGATCTAGGTGGGAGGGTTCGTTGTGCGCACATGGGGGCAGCAACAGGGATGGAACGCCGAGGGCGAGGCGTGGCGTCATGCACTGTTGTTACATCTAGGTTAGCCATGTTTGTGTCAAGCAAGATGTTACCCAAGATGTCAACAGATATCCTGTGTGTGCCCGGTAGAAAATATGTCAGCCCAGATGTCATCAGACATCTTGAGCGTATCTATGCGTATCCGATGTCGTATATTTGTTTCCTAGTTAGAAGATACTTCTTTAATAGATATCTGCTCTATTAAGGAAAGTCTCTAACGCAAGGAAATAAAGATATTTGCCCTAATCGTGACTCTCAAGGTTAAGGAAACACTAAAAGGCACGATATAAGGGATTACTCTAGCTATAAAGTTCCAAGCAACTCTGGTAGCTCGGTTAAGATCATTAGTCATATTCTCTCTGAACATTGTAAGTTGTAACTTTGTCGTCCGCGAGGACTATTTGATCATTGTTCCTTGTTAATGATTTCAGGTTTCCTAAGCGTGTTGGACTAGCGTGTTAGGAGAAGGAATGAATTACGCAAGGAGGAACGTTGCTGTACTCATCCACCATTCGTAACTAAAGTGTGATGAAACTGTGTTTGCGTGATTGAAGCATCACGATCAACCATTAAAGACCCCAAGGCTAATTCGAGACCGAAGGGCTCGTAGAGTGGGACTAGAGTGGCTCTTGGATTCAGGGGTAGACCTTGAGATAGGTTGGCACTGTAATAATATCATAGGTTTTATCTGGAGGTTCAGAACTTGTATGTTGATTGATTACTTGATAGTGAAACCGTTCCACTAGTAAAGTGGCCCTAGATGTAGGTGATGATGCATCGAACTGGGTAGCCAACTTGTGTGTCAATGTATGCTTGATTGTTATAAGTGTTTCCATTCTGATCTACAATAAGGTGTCAGCCAACAAGTCATAACATCTTGCATGACATCTTGTCACAGCATTTAAGCAGAATTTCATGCACGACCCTTAGAGGGTTGGCCGCAGAGAGATCCGATTGGGTCTGGTCCTCAGAGCTAGTGAGATAGTAGGGCAGCCAAGTGAGGGTTCTAGGGAGGGCGATGGTGATCACATTGTGGATCACGGTCTTGTATGGAGGCATCAGTGGGCAGCCAATGGACACACAATTGTAGTCATTGAGTTCCATCACGACTACATTCTCCATTCCGCTCCACGTTCCTATCTTCACCGAGACGCCTAGAGCCACCACTCATTTGACGAGAAACGGTTCTCGGCTCACCGTCTTCACCGTTGCCCCTACCATGAATACTTCGAGCCCCAAAGCTTTTGAAGCCTCCACACTCATGACTAGATCTGAAGCTTCTATGTCCACCAGGGTTCTTAACCGAACCCCATTCACCTCGGAATCCACGAAAATGAATCCCTTCCTTCCCGTCCACCAATTCTCAACTACACCCTTCGGGGGAACACCCGAAGTTGCTTGAGGTTCCATCGATGTTTATTCTTTAGCCGTTGGAATGGGTATATTCGGACAGTTCCTCATCAGATGTGGCTATTTGCAAACGAAGGCCTTGAAAACCTTTTTGAATGGCAATAGGGTTGCTCACGGAACTTGTCCCATACCAAGCGTGGGGTGTTCCCTCATGAAGACTCCCTGTTTGGATGTGGGATGATTAGTCAACCTTGTTGTGAACTCTCAATCCTTTCTTTCGATGGACTTTGGTGAGGGTAACTACCCTCCAAATCCTTAGCTTAGCCTTTACAAATCCCTTTAAACGGATGAACCTGTCTTCTAAGGAAGAAAAAGAAAAAGCATCACTGTCATGAGAGAATGAGCCACCATACTCACTCTCCCGAGATTGAGAATTGGATGGGCCTTTTGAACCACCAACGTGTACCTTCCCTTTACAAACAATCCGTCTTTTGCGTCTTCTTCTTGGAACCTGCTCCGATACTACTTGTCATAGGGCCAGGGACTCAACGGTATGGCCTCGCTCGGGACAAGACCTTGCGCTCAGCCTAAACTTCTCCCTGTCCTAGGGAATGACCGTTCCACGAAGCCTTCGAGATCGAGATAAAAACAAAAGGCAAAAGAAAAACACAAAAATGAAAAAATACGTGTAACAAATAATACACACTCCACACTTTGAAAGCCCGGGCTCCAAGTTCTCCCAAAGTCCTTTCTCCGTTTTCAATTCCAATGCATGAATCTAAAACCCTAACCCTAGATTCCTCAAAGCTCTTCCTCTCAGCCACTGGTCGTCCACAGTCTGAGCTCCCTCTCTCCTTCCCTCCACTCTCCTCCGATATTCCGCAATGCAAAGTCATCCCCAACACCCGATTCCTCGTCGACGCCTTTCGCCATGCCGGTGAGTGTTCCGTCTCCTACTTCCTCTCTCACTTCCACGCCGATCACTACGCCGGCCTCTCCTCCTCTTGGTCCCAGGGCATTGTCTTCTGCTCAGCCGTCACTGCCCGCCTCCTCACCGGCCTTCTCCGCGTCCTCCCTCCCTTTGTAGTTGCTCTCCCGCTCCGCCAGCCCCTTCTCATTGATGGCTCCGAGGTCACTCTCGTCGACGCCAATCATTGCCCCGGCGCCGTCCAGTTTCTCTTCAATCTCCCCACTCACCGCCGGAGGTACGTTCACACCGGCGATTTTAGATTTGCTGATTCCATGAAGAGTGACCCTCTTCTCACTGAATTTGTTGGCTCCGATGCACTCTTCTTGGACACCATATACTGTAGTCCCAAGTTCGTATTTCCATCCCAACAAGAGTCCACTGACTACATTATTAGTGTCATACAGAGAATTGCAGATGAATTCAAGCGCTCCACTTCCTTGAATCATGTCTTGTTTCTTGTGGCAGCTGATATTGTTGGAAAAGAGAATATCTTGTTTGAGATTGCTCGCAGATGCAAGCTCCGGGTACATGTAGATGGTAGAAATATGCAGGTTTTGAGTCTCTTGGGGTATGGGGAATGTGGGTTTTTCACAGAAGATGCTGCTGAAACTAATGTTCATGTTGTCGGGTCGGATGCATTGGGTGAGACTTGGCCTTACTTTAGGCCCAATTATGTGAAAATGAAGGAGATTATGGGAGAAACCAATTGTTCCAAAGTTGTTGGCTTTGTTCCTACAGGGTGGACTTATGAATTTAACAGCAATAAGTTCTCAGTCCAGGCTAAGGATTCCCTTGAAATACATTTTGTACCATGTAGTGAGCATTCCAATTATGAGGAGCTCAGAGAATATGTCATGTTTCTTAGACCGAAGCATATTATTCCTACTGTGTTAGATGTTGATATCAAGCATGCCGATAAAATGCGCAAGTATGCTGCTACTTTGGTTGATGAAGTGGTTAACAAAGGAGATGCTCTAATGGGTCTTCAAAGCCAGCAATATCTAATGGACAACAGTGTTAAGGAAGTTGCAAACTCTGACCCAAAGGGGTTGGAGGCAAAGAAGGAAAAATTATTTGATACGAAAGTCTCTCGAATAGAGGACAAAGGTTTTACCTTGGATGCATTGCCTTTGCAGGAATTTGGTGAACGAGATTTGATTATGCTAAATAATGAGCAGTCAGAGAAATCCATAGAGGAACTTCATGAATGTTTGCCGACGTGGGTAACGCGGGACCAGGTGCTAAATCTGATCAGCAGCTCAGGAGGAAATATTGTTGAAGCAGTTTCAAATTTCTATGACCATGAAACTGAATTTCACGAGCAAGTGTTTTCCACTCCATATCCTAGTTTCACATCCCAGACCAAGTCCCTTGGTGAGTCTGCCTCATTTCTGAAACCAGAATTTCTTAAGACAAGTCCTATGGAAAGTACAGACATTCCTCTAAGTCAAAAATTAAAGTCATCGACCATGAAGCCTTTAAATAAGAAGAGTGTTTCTCCAGGGAAAAAGAAAGGGACTACTGGCAATAAGCCAAAGAAGAAAGCAAAAACTAATTCAAAACTGGATTCCAGTGGGAAAGGCCAAACTACGATAACTAGGTTTTTCACCAAATCTTTGTCTAATGTTTCTTCAGATGGTGGAGTTGAATCTCAGTCTGATCAGTGCCCTGAAGATGAGAACTCGTGATGCCAAGTGAGATGCTGCTAAATCTGCAATGGATCAATTTGTTAGGATGGTAAATGGTGATGAATCATCAAGAAGTTATGCTGCCACAATTCTGGGTTAGACAAAAAGGCGATATTAATTTGGCACTGAATATTATAGTAATTATGTGGCTAACCTAGATAGAAACAAAGAGTGGTGCAGTCATTTGTGCCATATCAATCCAGCCTCGGTGTATTGATAGTAACTACTCAAGAGAAATCTGTACCATTGGCCTTAGGACATTTAGCCAATTTTTCGGTTCAGAAATTATCAATAGAGAACTTGGGTGCAACTGTTGTATTGCTACCACCAGAGGACTACGGTCCCTTTCACTATGGATTGTCTTTGAATTGATAAATTATTAAATTCCTGACAATATAAGTATAACATATTCAAAATGCAAGTCTTGCATGATACCAAGATACATGCAGCGTGCTGGAAGAGTAGACAGCATGCTCCTTATGAACATCAAGAAGTTTTCATTTGGTTGAGTGAAAAAGGCAGGACAAAGGCTACTTCAATGATTTGTAATATGTTTGGAAGGTTTGTCCGTATATTGCTTTATTGGAAGCTAGGATATGTCTTTTTATTTTTATAGCCATGGAATAATCATTATAATTGCTTAATTACTGAATGGGGCATGTCATTTGTTTCCAATGCTTTACAGTTTGCCGGCCATGCCTCCCAACTTCGGAGGATATGTTGCCTGCTGTGTATCTCTGCACAAGTAACATATCGGCCAATATCAAAAACATGGTTAGTCTACATTACAACTGTTACATTTGATTAGCTTCCAGTAATTACAATTGCAGTTAAACCTCACAAACTGGACTTATTGTTGCTACATATCCATACATATATGCTAGTTGTATCATGTTGTACAAGTCCCCTTAGTGTCCTGCCACAAATAGACCAAAAAGTTTTCAGCACCATTCTGTTCCAGTATCACCTTGATATATGTTGATGGTTGTCATCATATTCGATCTATTCTACTGGTTGCAAAATGTTTGTCACAATATGAAAAACAGTAATAGTTGAAAAAAGACGCAACCGACTCCATTTTCAACTTCTTAAGTTATTAGGCACTGCAAACATAATATAGCACAAGTTTCTTTGAGATGTAAAACCATTCACCCCAAATTTTGAATTTGTGTTTCATAGACAAAGACTTACAGATTGCAATTTGAAATGTTTATTATTCAAGTTGACTTCAATATAATAAGTTCATATCATATATTACATACAAAAAATTGTGTGCTTAATCAAAAGAGTTATGTGGCATGTGAAGATGTGTTATGTGTGTGTTTGGAAGTATCCAAATCGGTGCTTCATTAGGTTTAGGCAGCTTAAAAGGCCTCACACAACGAAAGAAGGTTAGAATCTAAATGGTTTTGAGGATGCTTCTAGACATTACCCAGGGCAGGTTACGGGGCCCTATCATAGTTTTTGTCAAGATTGTAAGTCCTCATTTTATAGGGATAACCATACTATCATCATGCTCTCTTTGCTATTTTTGCCAGATCATCATCATTACCACTGAACTTCATTGGTAATAAATAGTTTAAGTGAAGAATTAAATTGTGCAAATACTGGTATTTCATTTCATATGATATGAACCCGATCATTTCTTAGATCATGAGATCATAATTTTTTTTTTATCTAAACATAGGTTAGTGTACCTGTTTCTATATTGAAAATGGATGTATAACTGTCTCATATTTTAATTTGCAAGGAAAGCATCTCATTCATGAGCTTCTGTCAGTGAGAGTACTGTTCGAAAGAAAAACCTCATGGTGGATCTCATGTACTTTTGTAAAGTGTAGGAAAAGAAATTTCTTGTTAGAACTTCAGTAAGTTTCTTGAGAAGCTTTTTGGCTCTTTTTGTACTACAATGTCAGAAAACCCGGATAATATCATACTGGAGTAGTAGACAATGTTGGCATTGATTTGCTAAGTCAGTTAGAGCAGTAGAAGATCCTCTGTACAAGTGAGCAGTTTTAGGATATGAAACAGACCCCTCCATAAGGCAATTTAACTTGGTTGCCCTGGTAGCTATTGAAGAGTTAGACTACTCATAACTGTAGATAGTTTTAAATTTTGATTCATACTTATCTTCATATTGATTTGTATTTATCTTCTTCATAGGGTAGTCTATATATTTTAAGTAGTTATTCTTCAAAACTCCCAAATTATACTTGGTATCTAAACATGTTGACCTAGAGGTTACAAATTCGACTCTTAATGCAACCCCAAAACCACCATAGCTTGTGTTTGGGTCACATGGAAAGATAATGGACATGTGAGGGTGCATGTTATATTGAAAATAATAGTAGGCTTTCAAGTATTACCTTTCTTCTCCTGGGACTTGGGTCATCAAAATTCCTTGAAGATATTTGTTTTTGAAATATAGTTTTTCTTTTGTTTTTGAGTTGGAATTCCTCGACATTTAGTTGTTGTTGTTGCTGTTGCTGTTTTTGTTGTTATGACTCCACCTTGATTATTCGTCTTGATTAAAGTTACTTGTAAAAGGGAGTCCCTCAATGCTCAAGTTAGAATCTAAATTACTCATGTTTTGAATAAAATGTGAGGCAGCGGCACAAATAACCTACAGGATCGATTTAGAGTTAGTTGATCTATCATCAGTGTGTAGTGGATGCTGTAACTCTTGGTTTTTCTAATATTCGTGCATTTTCTAATATCATCAGTCTCATACATTTTCAACCCTTTAGTTTTCTATTGTTTTGTTTGTTTACCACCAATGATGATTTGTGTACTTGTAGAAGAGTATGCAAATGGCAAAGCGCCCGTAAGCTCTCGGAGATGCTTAACCACAAAATAGGGAAGAAGACATTTACCAGAATAGCTGAAAAGTTTTGGAAGAAGAATCTGTCGTCCCTCATCATTACGTACACATGGGCGTACTTAAATACAGATCTCGAGAAAGCTAAGATGGTACAATTTCCTCTGTACTAATCTTTGTTTCACATAATTATTTGTTGGTTTCTCTGTCATGTAAAACATAATGTCTCAGCATTGGGTTTATAAGGTGCACTGAAGCAAAAGCTGGAGGAGGATATTGCCGTTTGCTTGCCCGAGAAAGATGTTCCTCCCGAGCAATCAGAACCGTTGCCTAAGTACGAGGAGTGCATACCAATGGGTGAGGACGCATAATAGAGGATACTCCAGGCCGTGGTACGTGAGCGGGATAGAAAATGTTTAGGGATGCAGGCGGGGAGCGTTGGAAGGTCAAGAAGGCCATGAGACCGACCAAATCCCAGTCCTCCCAGTGGATTTATGCTCACAATAAAGTTGATGCACGGGTCACCCAGGAGATGGAGAAACTGAAGAAATAGTTGGAGGAGCAGTTGACGGTGAAGATGTTGGAAGAAGCGTGGTGAGAGAAGGATTATATTCTCGTCCCCACGACCATACCTCTCTTGAGTAGTTAATGAGCTTTGATTAGTTTTAGGATTATACTGTTGAATGTTATTTTGTTGAACATGCATGGGTCGATTGTTAATTTCATTACAACTTGTATACATAAATTTGTTTTGTCTTAGTATTGTGAAATGAACTATGGAATGCTCCTAATTTACAAAAGTAAGTTTCGAATGTAACATCATGGTCGTGGTTGTTTTGTCTTGGTTGATCTCTTGTGTAATTCATTTTTTGTGATATGTGGCTAGATCTTTGTACGCTTTTTTCTGGTCTTGGCCAGCGGTAAGATGCTTTAGCCGAGCTTGGGTTGTGGTACGACCAGCTCGTCCTCGCTGTGATCTCGGGCCAGTTCGTGGAGAAGGAAAGTATGGTAGTTGTTGGCTCCTATCGTCGGAGTTGGTATGGAGGTGCGTGGTCGAGGGGTGGTAAGGTATTTTTCTCTCTCGTCTTTGACTGTTTGCCCGATATGTTTCTTTAACCGGTGTCGTGAGGGTAGGAGCCCGGATCTGAGGACTCTGGTCTCAGATCTGGTTCACTGACCGTCTTCTCCCTCTCCACTATTTCCCTTATCCTCTCTTTTCTCATTTATGAGTATTCCGGTTCATTTTCTCAATCGGTGGAGATTTTGAGTCGATTACGATTAACTCTTTTTTGGATCGCCGCGAGTGTTGGTCGCCCCCGGGTTAATTTAGTTAACCGAGCAATGTGGGTTCCTAAGTTAGGGGTGTTTTGTGGAGCTATTTGGTACCGAGTCTTCCTTTTCTAGCCTTGTGGGTGATCGTCGAACTCAACTCTAGCTTCCCCTACTGGTATGTTAATGATAGGTTTCGGGATTGACAGTTTTGACTCATCCTTTGAGTCAATTCATGGTGTTGACACGAGTTGGGTCCTCTTCGTGAGGACTAAGTAGTGTTCGATATCATCCTTTGGTTTCTGAAGTAAGGTTCGATACTCTCAACAATACTTTTGAAGGCAACAACTGACGTAGGTAGATCGTGTAGTCAGTGGCGGATCCAGCTTTTTCAGTGAGAAGATGCACTAATTTTTTTTATGATAGTGTCTAACGTTTAAATAACATAAATAATCATTAAAAATATTTATATCATATAAAAATAATAAATGACTACTTATTAAAAGATATAATGATATTTCATATTTAAAAAAATATATTTGAATATAATAAAAAAAATCTTTCTCGGTGTATACGATCATACAATTACTCATCTATTGGTCTCCTATTAATGATATTCTTAGTAGAAAATATTCTCTCAACAGTTATTGTATCGGTTGGTAAGATCGTTGTCAATGTAAACAACAAAATAAACTAATTACACGCATCCTTTCTTTTTGTGTCGACGATTTTTTCAGCAAGAGCACCCATACCTTTCAAATTTTTAAATGTCAAGTTGTGTCTTAAGAGTAGTAAGACCTACTACAAATTATTTTTTAGGATAATACCGAACAGTTTGATCAACCTTTACTTGTCAAAATTACGAATTAATCATCAGGACACGAGTATACTATGAAAACAAATTTGAAGTAATCTCGATGAGTCGACCGTTAAATTTTGTAAAGAACTAACCTCAAAACTCAATTGATAATAGTCACAAATCTTATATACAAGAATTTAAATAAGAATAAATTTGTATAAACATACTATACTTAAGAAATTTAAAATAGTAAGGAATAAGTAATATTTAGAAAATTGAAATTTGAAAGAAAGTTTACAATGGAAAAACTAAAACAATTTCATGGGGCACTATTAGAACATTAAGAAATAATTAAGTGTACGATTTGAAAAATAAAAATATTACGTAATAAAAAAACATACAATTCAAGGGGGCACTATTAGAACATTAAGAAAAGTTTAAAGGGTATAATTAGAAAACTCAAAAATTTAGCTGATGAAACCATAAAAAAGGAAAAGTTGAGGGGGGGAACGTGCCCCCCCGGGCCCTTACTACATCCGCCTATGCGTGTAGCTGAGTATTGAGAAATCGGCCAGTATTGCTGTTATTATTTACGGTTCTTTTGTGCTTCATGTTAGTAAAGTTCGGGTAATAAATCATGTTTTATTATTCTTCATGGTTTATAAATCTGGTAGTTAGGTTTAAAATTTGTCCATACCCTTTGTTTGTTCATTTGTTGCTTATTATGTGTAAGGTATAATTCTTTGTTTGGGTTTGTTGTTGTGATTTGAGGTGCCTTTTAGGGCATGCTCCCAGTTGTATTATGAGGTGTCTTCTATGTCATGCTCTTGGTTGTTTTTTCCTTGTGTTGTACCCTTACAATTGGTTGCTGTCATTTTTTTGGGTTTTTACTCCTTTTTTTTTTTTCCTGTAAAGCGGCTTTAATTTAAATTTGTGGGACCGATGCGTACCCCTACTTAAGAGACTGGACAAAAGAAATACTGGAAATAGGAAGATATACACCAAATATACTACCTCCGACCAGCAACACAAAAAATTGCAAGCAAGTTGAAAATTACATGCGACTATAAATTCCCGTTCGCAAAAGGCTTTACAGACCAGAACTCTACCATCGTGATAGTTCAAGAAACAAATTTGCATATAGGGATACAGAGGAATGGAGCAAGAGTACATAAGCCTCCCAACCACTAGATATCATTATTCTGCAGATAAAAGTTGCTGAAAATGGATCTTCCACTCTCATCAGACTGCTTAACAAAGAACACTCATCAAGAAAATTAGCCTAAGAAAGTTCTCGATGGGTAAACAATAGTTAGCATAAGCAAATTTAACAGAAAGAATACACAAAGCAGGTAATGTACATGCACACCTCGACAAAACTCCAACTTTAGTTCTGTTATTATATCGGGGAACTACATAACCATTGCCCACACCGAAAAGAAAAGTATTTCCATTGTCCGTCAATATCAGAACAATCCCCCGGAGTTTTTGCAAGTGGCAAACAAAACCTTAAAACAACAATACACAACTTTCAAGGAGCTACAATAAGGGGAATGGAAACGCACAACCTCCAACGTCAAGAGGAGCTCTCTATGGACAAGTGACATGTACGGAATCTATATATTGAAATCAGGGGCCTAGAGAGTTAATTTGATTTAGGCGGAGAAACAAATCATGTTGGGTATAAAGCCTGAATCAACCTCTGGACCCAAGAACTCTCCCTGCAAACAAATGAAAAAAAAAAAAGTGGTGAGAGAAAAAAAAATCACTGCAAAAAGTAGGAGATATATCACTATAACACAAAAAACATTTTGAGGGGAAAGAAAGAGGAACATCATAATATATTGAATCAGTTATACACCAAAAGTTTCATATTTAAAAAATCTTTAAACTTTAATATCCATGTCTATGGGTTAACCAACACATTTCATAATTATGTTGTGCTCATGTTAAAACTGCTAAAGATTCTAAACTTGGTAACAATCAAAACTCAGGGATGTGCCGATTAAGGATTTTATAACTTATAGGGGAGATATCGGCAAAACGCATTTTGTATTATATATAGCTATACTCTCAACTAGAAACCATGTACACAAATAAATACTAGGGATAATTGCAAAAACTTTCGGCAAATACTTACGTTGTACTATTTTTATTTTTAATTTGCAAATACTAGTGTGAACACTGACGGAAAATTGGGATTTTGGAGCATGTGAATGTCATGTACAGTTTTTAATTTTTGAAATTCCTTAATCAACCCTATCCCTTTATTAATATTATACATGATATTATAGAAAATTAAAAAACATCAGGTCAGTCCTTAAAAAAGACCATCTGCAAAAGTCCTCAGACCTCCTCTAGAATCGACAACTCTCGATCCCGAAGAGTCCTCCTAAAGGTGCAATGCCATAGACAATCAAACCAAAAGTCTGTTATGGGATTGGACAAACCCATAGCCAGCGCGTAGAGCCGAGGAAATTTAATAGCCAATGAAGTATCAGTGATCAGTGATCCAAGAATCCTCCCAGAATTGGATCGTGGAGCCATAACACAAAGACCAACGGAGAGTGGTAGGACCAAAAAACGGGCCGAAATTTCAAATCCTGAGAAAGCGACCTGATCCGCACAAAAACAGGGAGGAAGAATGAGGAGGTAGAGGCAAAGAAGCCACGTAGCACTCTGATTGGCTCCACCCATACCAGATGCAAAGCATGCGTCTCCAAAAGGCATATCCCTCTGTAGCGGACCACCACCACCACTTCAGAAGAAGACTCCTATTGACCACAGACAGACTACACACCCCAAGCCCCCCTGAGGCCTTAGACCCACAAACTACACTCCACAGAACCTTAGTCAGTCCACGACGATCAACCCCGAAAATCCATAAAAATCTCCTATAATATCGGTCTGGCAGCTGAATCATCTTCTGAGGAGATATGAACATGGGCAATAGAGACAATCGGAAGGCTCGCCAAGATGGCTCTAATGAGGGTGTGGCGATCTCTCATCAAAATGAATAATTTGAAATCTAAAGTAATGAGGATATTTTGGTCTTCTTAAAACTGTGAGGATAATTTTGTAATTTTGCCTAAAAAATAATAGATATTAACTACAAATTGGGGTCGATTCAGATGGCAGCTCATGAGTTGTAATTTTTCATTGGACAGTTTTGCGTCTGTACCCAATTCATAAGGGCACATTTTAGCAATACCCACTAAAAAAAACAAATACTAAAAAATCAAATGGGTGTTAGAACTTTGTGTTTCTCCTTTAGGCAGGATACCCTAAAATGTATAGGTTGTTCTTTTCCACTATTACACAAGCAAGCACCACAGAAGTTGTTTTCAACTTCTCCATTGCCTTTCTTAACTGTATGTAACACATAGAGCCCACTCTACACTACAAGGATAAGAGCAACTTAAAAGATAAGTTTTTAGATAGCTTGAGAACAAACAAACATAAAAAGCAACATATCCTTCAAGCAAGCATTGCAGAAAAGCATGCCATGTCATCTTAATTCATTCACCACGGAAGTTATGGTTCCTCTTTCTTAGTTGTTTTGATGATGCTATGGTCTTGTTCCATTTTCTACAAATTATGCATTGCACTATAGCTAAAATCACCAAAGAAGGATTACCTAATTAAAACTTAGGCCACCATGTTCTGTAATAGACAGAATATTTTGTATATTCTGTTTTTAGCGGGTGTGGTGTTCGGAGTTATCAAGTGAGTGTGGGCATATACAAACTTTGTGTTCGTTTTAGCTCTTAATAGGATGTCAAAAATTCTCCCAATTCATTCAGGTAGGTCTGGAAGGCATGTTTAGATGCTTTGCAAGTTTTTGGAAATATTAAACTAACTATCAGGGAGTTTTTATCAAGTTAGGTAGGTTTGGAAGTTTTATCATTTAATAACTCCAAGAAGGAAAATATTTTCACCATTTTCCAGTGGTTGGCTTGGCAAGAACTTGAAATTAGAAAAGCTCCTTAGGATCCTCCCCCACTAAAATATTCCACCACTCAGTCCTAAATAATGTAACCCTCCCCATTAAGTCATACACATTCATGTCTATTCCTAACACTTCTTTCCATGTTAACTTAGGTAACCCACCCAACCCAGCATAGGTTCAGTTTTCCCAAACAATTTTTTCTCACATTTCCTCACGAGGTCATTAACAAAAGGCAAAAATTCAGTTGAAAGACAACGTATAATGCAAAAAAAAAAAACTTCCCAAAAATAAAGGTAATAAACACATCTGATGTCTTATATTTGCATCGAGTCACTGAAATCAGGAAGATATGACTGCACCAACTAGAGTATAACTCAACCTGAATGTGTTGAAATTAAACACAGTGATCTAAGAATATAATGTTTGTGAAAATGTACAAAAGAGAAAAACTGATGCAAGTTTAGCTAACCAGCGCAGTATTAAAAAGATGAAAAATGTGGTGACTAAGATGATTTCATTCACTTCTTCTTTCTCAGTCACCAAAGGGATTAGATACTCATTACCATGCACAAACCGCCCATTGAATTAAGTTATATATCATCAAAAATAATACAAGGCATGGAAAAATGCAGAGATTAGAAGACATCATTTGACAAATGCACAATTTGATTATAAGACCACATTTACACTGAACAAGAGCTACTAAGCCTGAACACCCAAAGTGACGCCATAGAAAAACTCAATTCTAACTAATGCCACAAAAACAGTATAATAACTATTTTTAAAGTGAGACAACACTGACCAAACCACACTCAAATCTCAAATGACTTAAAGCCAGTAGGCTTCAACATGTCAATTTCCAATTCTTAATTAATCATAGGACTACATTCACATTGAACAAGAAAGAGGTACATGACTTCAATGCATGCATTACATTGGATATAGTAATTACTTCAATGCCTACATTCACATTGCATACAAATAATTACCATGTCAAACAATTCGATAAATCAGGGTTTAACAACAGACCTTGCCCCGTGGATGATACATTCGCAACAGATCCTCAGTGTGCCTTTCTTCTCTGGGGCTGCTGAGCCTTCAGCCTCAGCTTCTCCTTTTCCTTCTCCTTCTCCTTCTCAACGGCGAGTCTGTAAATCCAGAAACCCTGAGGACGCATAATCAGATCAAAAGAAGAAGACAAATCGGTGATCCGTTCACAACATAAATTAAAGGAGAGGTGAAACCGTACCAAAGCGAAGACGTGAGCTGCTATGAGGAGAATAACAACGAGTGGAACAAGCTCCAAGAACCATGGGCGTGAAGGTAAGGATTGCTGATTCGCCATCTTAGAGGGATACAGAAGCCCAGAAACTAGGGTTTTGAAAAATTCACAGCCCTTGAAGTTGATAGGGAAGCATTTTTGGGATTCAGAGTCTGCACTTTGCAGTCTGCTCTGAGGATCTGCGATCGGGTCGGTCCTTAACATTACGACTTCTGAATGTGGTGCAGAAATGAAAATCTGACAATCCACAAATCAACTCTTTCGGTTGTCTTAAACATGAAAAAGTCGTTTACGTTTTAGCCCTCAGTTTTCACATAAATTCTGATGTGACCCTATAGTAATTTGGAATATCAGTTAATTACACCTAGTTATAGGTAAATTTCATATTCTTTTTAGCAAAAAGAGACTTTATTAATGATCCAAGACAAGGATACAAATAAGGTCAGTTTTGATTAGATCTCCAGAGCGGGTAAGACAGGCGTAGAATATGCCTCTCTGGCTAATTAGTGGACGACTTTGTTCGTTGATCTTTTTACAAATTCGAGTTTTGAGTCCTCGATTAGAGCTAGAAATGTTTTGATATCCTAAGTAATGTTCGCAATTGGGGAAAGTGGAGTCCATTGCAACCTTGTAAGAGTCACAACACTAAACGCATCCGTGCGGATTATGATGTGGGACTATTACCTCTCCGGGCTAGAGCTAATGCATAGTTATCGTAAAGGCTTCTATAGTAGTTGGATCTCATATGCCATGCACCATGCCATTTTCAGCTTCGATGAAAGTGTCATCATCTGAGCGACATATGACTCCTCTGTTTGATTCCTTTGGTTGGGTGGTGCTGCCCCAATGTTGTGTTGAGGTTTGGCTATGATAGGATTTTGGAGTTTTATCGGTTGGCCTGTGAATTTTCGTTGTCATTGCTTCCGCTTCTGTTTTTTTCCTATTTTTGGAGTTCCTCCTTACTTAGGCTTTATTGATCTCAAATCCTTGGTCGG
>JAYMTN010000453.1:0-16634 GCA_036897425.1 Erodium trifolium
CTCGACCCCCCCGCACCCGTCGCTCCAATACCTGCACACACACACACCGTATCATATATCACTCTGTATTGACGATAATGCCCTCCTGATTTCATAGGTTGATTTTATTTTTAGTTTACCTTGGACGAGATTGACAGTGGATGGAACAGGAACGGTGGTGGAAGGAGGAGGGGGAGGGATGGTGGTGTGATCAGGTGCGGCGGGTCTCACGGTAGTGCAGCTGCTCATCATCATGAGCTTATTCCTGGCGGCTTGATCGGACAGCAGCTGCACCTCCTTCGAGGTCGCCGCGTAATTGGGGTGACTCATCATGAGCTCGCTCAGCAGGAGATTGGTGGGCGGTCCGGATCCGACAACGTTGGACAGCTCCGAGAAACAGAACCCTTGCTTGAATTGCTGAGGCAGGCCTCCGCTGTTGAGCGGGAAGGTGGGGTCCCCGAACTCGCCGGAAGTGGCAAAGTTGTAAATATCGGCGACGTTGTTGGACGGGGATTTCTCGGAGGAGGGAGGGGCGGAGGCGGCCGGAGAGGGGTGGCGGCGGTGCTTGTGGAGGTGGCGCTGCTTGTTCTTGGTGCGTGATTTTCGGTTCTGGAACCAATAGAAGACGTTGGCGTCGCCGACCTGGCCGTACTCTTGGAGCTTGGCCCTGATCTTGCGGATCTCGTCGCGGGGCGGGTTGACCATGCCGGAGTTGAAGATGCCCTCCAGTATGCGTATCTGCTCCGGCTTAGGGTTCCACCGCGGCTTCGGCTCCGGGCTCTTCTCCGGGCAGCCGTTGTTGGAGACAAGAGGAATGGTGCTAGGGCTGACGTCATGCTGCCACTGAGAAAGTGTGTTGTTGTAAGGCTTGGACTTGAACAAGCTAGCCCAGTGTCTGATTGATGAAGCCATAATAATTGATAGATTTCAAAGACAAGTTAAGATCTCTTTCTCTCTATAGCCTCTTCATGAACTGCATATATATAATAAAAATAAAAAAGATGGGAATTAATTAATGTATAGAAATGGGAAAAACTCAGAAGAGGAACTGGAAGAGCCTGCAAAAGAAAGAAAAAATAGAAAAAGTGAAAGGGTATGGGAGTGATGAGGTTGCCATGCTTGGTTGTGTCCTTATAAGCAGTTACTTAGACTTACAGTGATGAGTGTGTACAGTATGTGTCTGTATGTGTTGCATGGAAAGAGAAATTGCTTGGGGAGTACTTCACAGGTACGTAGGAAGAAGAAGCAAAATGGGAAGAGGAGGTAGAGAGAGAGATGTTAGGGCTTTTAAAAGAATCTTTTGCATCAGAGAGGAGAGGAGCCCTAAATGCAATCAGTTGACAGAGAAATGGGTTATTCTGATCACTTTGTCTCTTGCTTTTCTAAGTATATATAGACATGTAAATGTGTGAAGTGTATTAAGTGTGGTGAATATTCTAATGGAAGAGGTTGGTGCAGGAATAAATATGAGAGAAAGTCAAGAACGAGTGGCATGTATTGTAGAGCGGTGGAGATGGGAATAGTAATTGCTGGTTTAATTTAGCTTCATATTAATTTCGTGGAAAAGTCATGGATTGACTCGAGAGACTTTTCAATTTTCTTCCTCTTTATTTTACCGGTAAAATAAGAATAAAATTTACTCAATGTAATTATTTTGCTATACTACATGCATCAAGTAGATCTTTTAATTATGGGATAACTACAAAAACCAATCCTCCAATACCTTTGGCTTCGGTGCATGTACAGTGGTGTATTTTGGAGTCGATGCGGTGAGAGATGACCAGGTGTAGCCACTCAATACGGTCCGTTACGACACGCTCAGAGAGGTTGTCCGCAACAGTGACACAACGAGGCCCACCCCCAACGTTAATATTAACGTCATCACATAAACTAAAGATAGACTCACGGATCGACTAACTCATAACAAGCTCAAAGAAGATCTCATCGATCACATTTGGAACAAATTGGCATGGGTAGTATTTCGACATCATTGTGTACTTTCCATTTCAATATTAAAATTGCAACTCAATAAATCAAATTGCATTTTCGTTTTATTAAAAGTATGAAATTAAATTATTTGTAATTAATAAAAATCTGTTTGAGCCAAGCTGTTGAGTCAAACATATTTGGTACCACTGTAAGAACTTGACTTAACACGAGGATGTTAGCAGTTTTGCTCAACTGTTGAGTGAAGCTATAAGCCGAGTGTTTTGCTTGACCACTGTACATGCTCTTAGAAACCGATGTCACAATATTTGTTCACGTACATACCTGATAGAAGATCGAACTCCATATACTTACCCCTTTATTTATGTTGGGACTAAAATTCTCCTGCTAAATTAATGGTTATTTCAGGTACATACCCACTTTTACAACAGTCTTTTATCTCAAAATAAATTAAACAGATAAATACACACAGTTTGATTTTTATAAGGTATGCATGTAAAAATAAAAATCACCATGGGTCAGTTTTTGATTACTATTGTACGCATCCCTTCAATTATTATTTGAGCAAGAGTTGTTCAAATATATTTTGGGGAAAATAAATTCCGTACCAAAGACTGATCATGCAACTAAATGACTTTTGTAATTTCAAAATGAGTGCATTAATAATGAGTTAATGAATCCATACGAGAGAAGTGGGAGTCAAGCAAAATTAATGTCTCTAGACTTTTCTTGTTTAACTTGATTGGTACATAGAATAATGCACTTTGAAATATTTGAAACGTGTAAGTTTATTTGATCAAGCACTTAAAAGGGTTGCTTCATAATTGGGGTGGTGGTGTAGCAGAGAAAATAAAAATAAAAAATGAAATAAATAAAAAAGAAATTTAGGATTGGAGTTGGAGTTGGAGTTGTGTACGAGAACTGAAGTAGTAGTAATAGCAGAACAGTACCTGTGCTTCACCATTGTCCCATACATGCAAACGTGCGAAACTGCACACTTACTGGTAACATCATTAAACTCCTTTGCCAAGTACTATGTATATATTTTTCATGTAACATTTATTCGCATAATGTTTTTGTCCCTCTCCTTTTATGACATCATTTATCTCGCATCGGTACAGTAAATATTTCAAAATAGTGTTTCAGGTAAGCAATTTTGAATTGTTATGATTTCGTTTTCATGGTACTGATGTGACGAATATATATAAAATGATGAAATGAAATGAAATGCAAGATATAATGTTGGCAACTGAATTCGTACATTTCATTTAAGCAATAAATGCAGAACATGAGAAAGATTAAATGCATGAAAATGAAAGCACATGCAAATCCTAGTTTCATTAATACATGACACAAGCAAAAGCCTCTCTGCAATGTAAACAGCTTGGGCACTGAAAATTTGGAGAGAGATAGACTTGCCTTTGAACTCGGAAACTTTCTGAATTTCTCGTTGGCTTTCGATTTCAGCTTGTGTTGTTCGAGTATCTGCTGTTGGGCATCAGATAGCTTATCAGCAGAAATCTATAGCTAGAAATTGTATAGGTGGTCAAACAGAGCAACATGTATTCAATACCATCTTTTTTTTAAATATAATAATATGCATACTTAAACCTCGATTATCTAGAGGAAAAAAAATGGAAATGTAATACACAGGTAAATATAGTAAAAATACATAAAATCATGATCTAATACTTTGGTGCTTGTTGTGCAACATGATAATCACATGGTTCACAAATTGTAAAATAGTTATGACTATTCTGCATCGATTCAGAAAATAGCTATGACAAAGTGCATACGAAGATGTGCGGGGAAAGGACAACAAAAATTTCTTGAACTGACCTGCATTTAAGCCCACAAAACAAAACCCTTTAGATATTGTTGAGAGAAAGAACTGTAGCTGCCATGAACAATGCTTCTTTTACAACGGGTAAAATCTCCATTTTGCTGTGCCTGGGACATCGCATAAGAGCAAATACAACTATTAAATATATAAATACAACAAAAGAAAAGCTAAAAAATGGAATTCCAATGCCATTGTTCTGTTTCTAATTATTCATTTAGCTTAGAACCTGATTCATAAGTAACAGCGATGTTTAGTATTTCCTTTTTAGTTTAAGTTACAAAATATAATCACAGCAGGGTTTTAAGTTATGATTCAGCTTTATCTATCGTTCAGTTAAAAGGATGATGTGGTTGCATATCTATCATTGATCTTTTTTATCACTCCCGTAAACTTTAACACTAACATTTCTGATGTTTGTTGGAAACCCAGATGTAGTAGATGTGAAAATGTTTAACCAATAACAACTATTACCAGTCATAGTTCCCTTTACTTCAATAATCACTTTCTGCACCCTGTGATTGGAGATGCATTATCAGTTCAAATCACTAATCAGAAGGTATCCCTTATTAAAGACAGCCTATGTCTTAAGCTTATGCTTATTCACGAGATGTACAGCTATTAGATTCTTGCATATAGAGACACACACACAGAGAGAGAGAGAGAGAGAAGTATCGAGAAAGAAAGAGCAATTAATCAAGTTAAACTTTGAATTAATTGCCTTACCCATTTGCTCCTCTGAGACTATTAAATGCAGATATGAGACTCTTGCATATTTCTATAATAGAGCTGCCTCTCCCTTCTTGACCGGAATCACTTGTGACCTCAGCAGGTTGCTGGCATGATTGAGATAGATGAGCCTGAAAACGTGTAACGAATATCAGAAAATTGAAACCCACAACAGTTTATGGTGCAACAGCAGATTCTACAAAAAAAAAATGGTCGCAAATGGTCCATAATCACAAAATCTTCTTCTCTGCCATCACCCCAAGACCTCAAATCCCACATACAGTGTTTTAAAACTCGGGAGAACCAAGCCACCGAGTTGGAGAAGTGTGAATCAGTCCAGAACTTGGTCAAACTCAGGATCGGCCAAACTCAGCCAACTTAGCCAAAACACGGTCAACTGTGTTTTTAAAATAAAAACTTGTTATTTATGCTTATTGTAGTTTGAATGTTTTTCTTATGTTATTTTTGTTTGAAATATGGTTTGTGCTTTTGACTTAACTCATTAAGTTGTTTGGAATTGTCTTATTTTCCTAAACCAATGTTATTGTCTTCAATATATGTATTGTATATAAATATATATAAGTTTAATACAAAACGAGGTTTGCCGATTTCTCCCCGATAAGTCAAAAACTCCTTATTTGTCGCTTCGCCAAGTTTTGGCTGATTCCGAGTTTTAGAACCTTGCCCACATACCAATCTCGCGGTCTGACAGTAGAATTCATCTCAGTTACTCTCTTGTGAAATAAAATCTCATAAACTTAACACCCTATGTCATGGTTTATAAGCTAAATAGAAGATAAACCATACTGCTATCAGATGTTATGGTTCCAAAGATTAAAAAAATGAATCCTTCGTAGGCAACAGCTTCTAGCTTTTGAGATCAATAAATTTAGATACTGTAAGTCTAACATAACTGTAAACAGATTTTTCTTTCTTGAAAAAACAGACAACAGCTTTGCGTTGATGCATTCTACATAATCTATGCATAAAATTGTAAAATATCAAGGAAATGACAAGAGAAAATTACCTGAAAGCCATGTGCTAAAAGCACCTGAACTATTTCAACACCAATCTTTTTTATAATGGCTTTTGTACTGGTGATATTTGAGAAGGTTTGTAAGACTGCACCAAAAGTTGCATCATCTGCAGGAGGAGCTGCAGAAGTATTTGACCTCCTAGTGCGAACAGAAGGCTTAGGCTGCAATACACGATAGGATCGATCAACTACATGGAAGGAAATCTAGTAACTTTTTCAGAAGTTGCAAACTGTTACACATATTTGATAGAGATCTTATCTTAGGCTCTTAGCCACATAGGAAGATAGAGATCTTACTTTAGCCATGTACTTCGTAAGGTATTGCAAAATTATTTCAGACTTCCATTTCGGTTCATTGAAGGCCTAAAAGAACATGACAGGAGATTTTTTTAGCTTAATAGGTTCCATAAAATGTTGTTTCGTTAAACAAAATGTACAGCATAAGGAGATTATAATAAATAAATAAATAAATAGATAAATAAAACATATAATACTTATAAGACTTAGAGGTTACTGAATATGTAACAAACAAGTAATACAAACATCACATAATATTGAAAAGATAAATATGAGCAAAAAAACAAGCAGGTGCCATGTATAAAGATATTGCAGGGGTCAGGAAATGTTGGTATAAGGGATGTAATGAACATTCCAAGGGTCGTAGAAGCCTTTAAAGAGTGGCATGAAATGACACTGTAAGTTAATGGGCCTGGACAATCCTAATTCCTTTTCAGGCCCATTTACATATGCATAAATATACAAAAACATGGATACATAAACAGCATTTGCCAGTTTAAAGTTGAGATGATACCTGAAGAAATGGAGAAAGTAAGTCCACATCATAAGTTAACTCATCTAGAATTATCTCAACTAGTGGGGTTCTGCACCATATGACAGTGATCCATCATTTGAATACTTGATAATATAGTTGTGTCAACCATGAAGCCATCAGTATACAAGAAAATCAAGAATATACCTCACGCCGTCAGCTCTACTAGCATGACCTTTCTCTGCATTTTTCTTTAACTCATCTAGCTCCATAATCTACAAGTTCCGGAGAACCAATCTAAATATAAATAATTAAATATGATTCAAAAATAACTGAAGTGGAGTATTTTTGCATAACCTTACCATTATAAGAAGTTTTTGCATGCTAAAACAAGTATTTTTCATTACTTCAAGTATTGCAGTTGTCGTGACAGTATCAAAACCTTTGGGACTTTTGGCAACCAAATCCTCTCCTCCTTGAATTTGACTCAGCGTACACAAAATGGACACACAATGTCTTAATAAGCCTTTGTAACTCGTTCTTCTGGACCCCTGCAAAAGACATGTAATCTGAACAACCCCATTCCATGCAAATTAACAGAATTCAAGTGATATGGGTCAGAAGGTACTATGGAAATATATTCGGCTTAATGACTATCACTTGACAACACAACATTTAATAACATTGATCTTGAGATAATTGTGTACCAGAATCATGTTTAGAGAAGACTCCCTTAGAAGTACCCAATTCATTGTTTCTGCAATAAACAATAACTTTTTCATCCTCCCACCATGTGCAAATGTTTGATACATGTATGTGTATATATGTGAGTATGTTTCTGTTAGCTTGCCTTTGTATACAATTTTACGGGGCAAGAAATCTCCTTCAAGAGAACTGACAAGATATTGAAACAGCAACATGTTCCCCAGGGCCTGCAAGCAACATTGAGTTAAAAATAAAAGGAGATGGGGAAATAGTCTAAAATTCAAACATGGCATAAACTTTTATACATCATTCTGAGAGAAAATTGTGAAGTTCAAGCTTAAAAGCTTAACCAAGTAGGTGAAACTGGATCCAACCCACTTAAAATGCCACATTATCTTTGGGGGAACTTTTGCCATCCCCCACCCTTGTGGTCCTTACAATGGAGAATGGTGGAACGCAACAAAATGGATAAGAGCTTAGAGCCGAACTAGCTTCTGCACCATGCAAAGTTTCAAACCCAGAAGCTAAGATGCGGTAGGGTGGAGCATAGGGAGGAAGGAGGAGGGGGGGTCTCAAACAGCATACAATCCAAGTGGAATACTTCACCCATTTCCTTGAAGGTAAAACTAGACAACAGGCTCTGCACAAAGGACAGGTACTAACTTGCTCCATATGATGTTATTTTTCAAATTAACCCGCAGAGTATACCTGGTGGATGACCAGTTAAACTTTGAAGCTGTCTCAACTTTAAATACCACCTTACTGAGACATTTAATAAGGAATAATTTAGTCATTTTTCAAGTCAATGATTGGAAAACAGAAACAGGGTCATATAAAGGGTTTTTGTTCCCGAATTATGCAGCAACCCTACAATATGTCACTGTTTAAGGAATATTTCTTATTATCTCTTTTTCCTTTCAAATCAGTGGTAGTGTAGAGCTATTATGGCAACAAAAATAGATCAATATTAGATGTGAATACATCTATAACATAGCATTGGAAGGGATTCCTGCCATCATATAAAACACGTTCACTCACTTTTGGAGTATAAAGCAATCTAAAAACGAGATAAAAATGAACATGATAAGTACAAAATTTGAATTTCTTGCAAAAAAAAAGTTAGTGATCCAAAAGTAGCGGGAAAAAATGTTATAAACATTGAACAAATTTTCAGTAACTTAGAAGAAAACAAAATATCCAATAAAGTTCCAACAGAACATTAAAATGAATCTTCTCGTTGTACTTTTAAATCAAAGCAAAAAAAAAACAAGGAAAAAAACATAGATGAACCACAAAAGTAACCTTAATCAACATTACTGCACAGCCCATTTTCAACTAATGACAGGGAATCCTGTCTCGGACAAGATATTGACAATAATCGGTTTAATCACTCAGTCAGAACATGGAGACTTCAGTTTAGCCAATACGCCTTTCCAAAAAATACACATGTTACAGTCCAACAAATCCTATTTAGAGTCACAGCATCCATTTCCATTATAATTTGTGATATGTTGAGTGCACAAAATAACAAACTAACCTTTGTGTCTAATTCTTGAAAATTTGTTTCAGTGTCCCACTCTGCCAGTTTTTGTATTAGAAGACAAAATCCCTGAAATTAGTAGAGATGCTTCAGAAGTGAGAAAGTCATTGGTCACAAGAACATCGTATATCAGAAAGGTTGGTTAGCAGGCTCATGCTGTGAAAGAACCTGGCAAAGGATACCAAACCCCTCACCACAGTAAAAGTGATAGGGCAAGGAAATGCAAAGCAGAGAGGATTACCCACCACATATTTTTTTATCGGTGAGGTTTTAATTGATTTACCAATTTACAAAATGAGGAAAAAGGCACATACATTATGAAATGAGTGACTATACACATGTGACGTAATGATGAAACAGAACAAATGAGCCTTAAGACAACAACACTATTCCTCAAAATAGTGTAGACAAAGATCTTCGTTTCAGATACTTTGGTTTGCTTGAGTCTAGAATTTGTGAGTTAAATGCGAAGACTAAAAGCGCTGGATGTTTGGGGTTACAATTCCATATACTGTACCTGATTTATATACCTATTATATCTAATGTTCTACATTCCTTTCTTGTATCTACAAAATCTTGAGTCTATCTTACTCTGCGGTAAGTTAACGAGTACAATAAGATGGGGCAACCGGCAAGGGAATTCTAACTCACAGAGAAGTCAAGCAGACCCGAAGAGTTTTCGTCAGCAGCTTCACTCTCACCACAAGCACCATCAGGGACAAATGGATACCAACACTGCTATACATGGAAGAAAAAAAGTAGCAGAATTGTACCACAAACACATATCACATCCCCTATGAAAACAGCAAGTAAATAAGAGAAAAGGCTCAATACCTCTTCAGTCACAACTAACTCAGGCAAGCCATCACTGGACGACGACCAAGCTTGAGGGAAAAGCTAACATTAGCAATATTGATCATCAGTACACACACAAATTTGAAGAATTTGAACTGTACACATACAATGAACAATCAAAATCACAACAGAACACCTTATCTAGCTCATTCAGCAGCTGGTAACTTCTCATTATCAATTCTACAGTCTTCCCAACTCTCAGGATATTGAATATGGCCTCGAACATCCTCCTTCCAAACCAAATAACAGCAAAAACAAAACAAAAATTAACAAATCGAAACAATCAGAAAAAAAACTATACCTACAAAGTGACTGTTCATTACTTGGTTGGCCGAATTGGAGGTTCTGGCACGAGACAAGATGAACGAACGGCTTCGAGAAATGTAAGTCCTGAAAGTGTAATCGGCGAGGAAGTGAGAACACGAGAAAATGTGCAATCAATCAGTTACAGGTCTGTTTGGTTGCCGAGAAAATTGGGGGTGGGAGAGAGAGTGACGAAGACGTACTATCATCGTCGGCGTGCTGATCGTATTTGTCTCCCGAGGCGTCGAGGATGACCAAGGTGTTCTCTTCGATCCCTGCTCTGTTGAACATCACTCTGCCACTGATTCCGTATCTTCGTCAGTCAAAAATTTGAAACCCTAAGCCCAGAGGTGTCTTTGTCTCTATAAAATTGCAGTTGAAATAAAAGTCAAAATGAAATTTAAAAAGGCTATATCCTCTTCCCGCCAGAAGCTTTATATTGATCCGTTGGTTCACAGCTTCTTTTTTTTGTAAAATGTTTCTCTCATAAAGGACCTAAACAAGGAACTATGTTGTGATATGGGTATATGAGAACATGAAAGAAGCTAATGTGTTTAGCAAGTGAAAAATGAGCCAAAATAGAGTAAAAGGATGGTGGGACAAATTTCACAACACTCTCTTTTGGATCATTATTCATAAATATGACATCCGTGTTTCAAGTTGTCTCGTTAAAACATTTTAAAGGAAAATTCAATGAAACAAAACCCGATTAAGAGAAAAAGAATACAGCGCACGATTCTTGCTTCCCCGGATCGTTACTCCCCCTGATGGTTGTCGAGTTCATTTCAGTTGTTGATTGAGTCGACATGCTGATCACGAATGCTAACTTCAAAAAGTGGGTGTTGGCAAAGCCTTACCGAGTAGCGTGTGTTCTTTCGTTCACTCACTTCTTATAGGTTGGACGTGCATAACAATTGACAGGTTAAAAACCTTTCCAGGAAATCATGTAGGATAAAACCTGAACAAGGGAAAAATAGTGCAATGCACGAAAACCTGCTCCTCATGACTATCGATCCCCATGAAATCTGACAGAGTGACCTCGGTTGCTTGCTAAGTCGACTCATACTATCTTGTACATTGACTTTCCCAAAATCGATGTTGTCAAACTTCCAGTGAACAAACCTACAGGATTTTTACTACATGATTTTGATTGACGTCAAACTCATGATTCTTCTAGAGTTCATGATTCCCGAACAAACTAATGGCTTGCAACTAATAACCAGTGAACACTGAGAACCGTCGTCTCAAACATAACCATCTAGGAGCGTGCTATGAGGAGATATGATTCCATTTAAAACCCAGTTAATTGTTTCTAGGCTCAAATTGGATAGCGCATTTAATGTAAATTTTCTTTCATGCCTTATACATTGTAACAAGTAAGCCAAAGTCTCAACTTCAGATATGGTATTTCAGGACCAAATATCTTTTCATTTCTTTTAGAAAAAATGAGACCCTCTTTTTTTATATATATATATATATATAGACTCGGTATCAAATGCGAACCTGTTCTTATTGTGCAAACTGTGGACTCACAAGAAGGCAACACGTGTCTTTCACGCGCGTGCACAGCTCTGGTACTCCCTATGCAAAGTGTAGGTACCCTTCCATACAAATGCTGATACATGTCTTTTTTTCGCGTATGCAAAGTGCTGGTACCAACGTGCAAGTGCTGGTACATGTTGGTACTAGCCCCCGTGTATATAAAGTATCAGCACTACCCCCCATGCAAAGCACTGATACCTTCCATATAATGCCGACATGTGTCCTTTTTTGCGCATGCAAAGTGCTGGTAAGTGGCACCACCACACCCGTGTATATAGAGTACCAACACCCGTGTATGTAAGGTGCCAGCACTTGTGTATGTGACGCAGCCCATATCGTAGACGTATTGATGCGGCCATTGGAAAACCCGAAAGGAGTCGGAATCCGACAAAACCCTAGCTTTTTTAAGGTAGAAACGGGCTCCCGAGCAAAACACATAGCTTTTCCATGGCGTACGATGTGTTTCAACCATCCGAGGTAATCTGAAGGGTCAAATTCGTACTTTTCGAGTCTGGGTGTTTATTTCCTCTTTGTTTTAGGGTTTTCAGATTTTCTTTATTTGTATTAGAACTTTAGGATTTGTTTTCTTATTGTATTAGGTCGTTGGGATTCAATTTCACTATATAAATACATGAGGCTTTGATTGTAAATTATTTTTTATGAATTAATAAACATTGTACTAGTACTTATATGTAAAGTACCAATACTTTACGTGAGGGATACCAACACTTTGCATGAGGGGTACCAGCACTACGTACGCGCTGCCAACACCTCGCGGATGCACACACTACCAGCATGATCATGTTTAGAATTGTGGTGGTAACATGGTCATTCATAAACTAATACCGGACATTCAATATTAGGATAACAACATGATTTTTGTATATGATTTAGAATAGTATTGATTTTTTTCCTTATATATATGTCTTTAAATAGAAGATGCATATAAATTCAAACAGAAACATTCACTAAAGAATTATATACTCTTAGGTTGTTCTAACATAAACTGCTATTAATTACATGTATATATGTATGTATATTATCCACACTTCACCTGTATTTGCTACCTTCTATACATGTATGTATATTATCCACACTACACCTGTATTTGCTACCTTCTATGCCTACAAATGAATATTAATTTTAATGAATAAATAACTTAATGCTGATCAACCAGTCCAATGTGATTCTATTATTATCTTCTAATCACATGAACTCTCCTCCGTAACCAATCCTCGTACTTCTCATATAGAAGAAAGCAAGCTGTCCAAATATCCACTCCCCATGTCTTGGAACTCAAACACTTCATATTCATCGAGCCCAAATCCGTAATTTTGCACACTCGCTATCCTCTTCAACGACGGCTCCTCCACTTTCTCGTCCCATTCCACGGGCACTACTCTCTTGTTGCTTCGGAAAGTCCGATGAGGACGGGTACGGTCTCTTTCTCCGACCACCTCGGACGCCTTGTCCGTAGGGAAGTTAAGGTTAGCCTTGGGGCCTCTTATCCTCAACGCCGCATTGTCATACGCCAGCGCGGCCTCCTCCGCCGTCTCGAACGGCCCCAGCCACACTCCAGCGCCCCTTCTCGTGCCGTCCCTTATCTCCGCCGCGTACTTGCCCCACGGCCGCCGCCTGACGCCCCGGTAATGCCTCTCCGCCGCCTTCTTTTGCGTCACGTGACCGCCGACACGTGTTTCCGTGACGTCACGTTGGTTAGAAGCCACCGAACTCGAGGGGTTGGCGATTCCGTCTAGAAGCTCCTCCCAAGCCTCGGCACCCATCGATATCCACCTCCCTAGGCTCGGCAGCCTCTCGAGGATCTCCGTCGACCCGTCGGGGCGGCGGAGGCTCGGGAGGTCCTCCCAAGCGCCGGCGTTGGGGGTTTCCGGCGGCTTTCCCAGGAAACTTGCCCACACGTTCTCCAGTAGGACTTCCGGTTCAGGGGCTGCATGGTAATTTTGTTGAATAGCCATTTTTTTTTTGGTGAGGTTTCAAGGAACAAAAGAAAATGAGAGGAGAAGAGGATTGAGGCATATATAAAGCTAGCATAGACGCGTGATCGCTATGTACAGAGGTGATTAATTAAGTTGGAAACTTGTGTAACTATGAAGCACCTTATCATTTCCAGCTAGAGTAATGGAGGAATTTTAGATGGAGTGATGTTTTATTTAAGCTTTGTGTTTTGACTTCTGCGGCTGTTCGGTGGGCTGGTTTGTATTTTTGGGGGGTTAAATACATAAATATATCTTAAAATATTGGTTCCATACGAATAAAATTCAAGCAAAATTTTGAATATTTTTTAATTCATAAATTTATGTATATGATCAGTAATCAATTCATAGAGACAAGTAAATAATTTGGAACCAAAATTTAGAATATCCGATTTAATACTTTTAAATTATAGATAGTTTATGATCATGATTTGATACTTTAAAATAAATATTTACATTTAATCTTTATTTCTTCTCCATAAAAGTCTCAATTAATGAACAAAATAATAAGAAGTCCACGATTTTTTTTGAGGATAAGAAATACAAGAATGTTGATGATGTATTATTAGTTTATTACTCAATAGTATATAATATATAGGTAGCTATTATAACCTAAACAAGCAACTTGAAGCAGGGGTCAGCCTGAAAAATCTTGATGTATATTGTTGATTAATTAATGAGAGTTTTTAAGCAAAACCCTTTGACTTACTATTCAGGACCTTATTCTATAAATATACTTATCATTCGAGTTGCTGCATAATTAAGATACATGGTTGTCTTTTGAGAATAAAGACGATGTATATGTGGCATGTTGAAGAAACCAAACAGGTAAACATGGCAATTAAAAGTTTTGACTTCATTTATATACCTCTCGATCACTTAAAGGGAAATTTACAAAATAACATCATGTTTGGTAAATAAATTTCAAGTTATTTTTAAAATTTTCCTTTAAAACGAATTTTCAGTTTCATTTTTAATGCTAAACTCGATCGAGTCTATGTGTGGTGCTTGATATAAATATTATGAAAGATATACTGTATACGCTAATCCGATTTAACCATTTTTTTTAGGTACGATTTTACCATCATAATGAACTGATTAGTCTCTTGTATACCCTTGTTTCATCTGACCATAGGTTCGGTAATTAAATGCTTGATACTCTATAACTCTCCATTATGCGCATTTCGTGATGGATAGAGTTGTGATGTTTTTTCCGTAGGATTCGCGATGATTAGGGTATGGTGCAATGTTTTTAAATATCGTCATCAGTACTATAAAGGGCGTTTGACTTTGACCCCGTCACTTTCAAAGAGGACTAGTAAAATCGAGTTGGAGATTTTTTCAGTAACAAATAATATGTTGAAGAATAAACTACCTATAATCTATATAGGTGTATTTTTAGTATGGCCTATTAAGTTTCGGTATATATTCAAGCTTGTTGAACTCAAGATTTTAAATCAACCAACCAACAAATTCCCTATAGACTATGAAGGAAACCTAGTCTTTGCCTAAATGTCGTTTACTGATTTGTCATCAGCTTCTATATGTTTTTATTTCAAAATGAATGCTCTTCCATTTAACCAAAAAAAAAAAAAAAACTAAGCTGGAGATAAATTATTCTTCGACACCTACTCAAGAGATTCATGAAAGAACACCTGTCCAAAGATTTTCATTTTTTAAAAAAACGCATAAACTTGAACACACTCCACATTTCATCAACCATGGAGTAAACGGAAAGCCAAAAGATGCTGCCCGTCCTTTGAGACATTCCTCCGAGCTGAATTGTGACCGTTAGTTCCTTGTAATCCAAGAAAGGTGATCTGACAGCTGTGTAATATTATAACAGATACCACACGCTTCACCAATTATCCTGTACAGTTGGAAATGCGGCCTGATGACTAGACCACCTCTGCTGATTCAATGTACATTATATTCAACTCCCCAAAAAATACACCTGACTTAAAAATTCAGCAATTTCAAGACCGTTTTGTCAATAAGCTCAAGACAACAATCACTTCATTTCTCAATCGGTTCGGTGTTTTACTGTCACAAGTACGAGACAACCTTGTAACCATAAGAATAGTCGGACTTCCTACAATAATGTCATAAGTACAACCTAGGAGAGGTCGTGGTTCTGACCAAATTGACTCCCCCGAGACAGACTTCAATAGATCTTAAAGAATAGCCAAATTATGATCTTATGATTCTTCTACAGCTGCATTAGTGTTCCTGGAATGGCTCAAGCTTGTATGGGTTAGTCACTGAACCCATTTCAAATGAATATATAAAACTGTTCAATTCTGTACTTACTTGGATGGTTGTGGAGATTCGAGCTGCATCGTGACTGGCCCATCATTAACCAAATTGACCTTCAAAATCATTCAAAAAGATTGATGAGCTCCAAAACATCTCATTCAGATCCAGAGGAAAAGGTGAAGAATAATTACAGCCATGAGAATCGTACCTTCATCATAGCTCCAAATACACCATCTACAGACATAATCAGGAGATATATATTAGAAATTAGTCATTCGAGTGCACTAAATTGTAAAGCTCATGAAATGTATGTTTAAACTGACAAAAATTGCATGACTTTACACAAGGACACTTCTAATGAGTTGCATGGCATGAGTTACACACCCAATCTGTCATCTTCTTGTTACTTACTCAAGGTCGTGAGTTCAAGTTAGAGAAACATTCCCTCTACAAAGTGGGGGTATTTGCCCCCACCTAACAGAATTATTTTAAAATATGCCCTCTCTACCTTTTTATAGGGAAAACGTTATTTACACCCCTCGACGGGCTTTGATTCTCAAAAACACACCCTAAAGGGGAGGCGTTATCAGTAATACACTTTTGTTATTAATAAAAAAAACCACAGATTCACACTAAATAGGTGATGGTTTTATCAGGAACACACTGTCACCTTTCTCATTTATCAGTGGCTTTTTGGAACAAAATGATCGGAATCCGTGGTTTTTTTATGAATAACGAAAGGTGACAGTGAGCTACTGATAATCCCTCACCTTTACCGTGTGTATTTGACAATCAAAGGTTGCCGAATATGTATAAATAAAGTTACCCCTATTTTATACTATTCCTATCCTCATTTGCTCTACTGGAATTTAGAAAAGTTTTAGTGTGCCCACATCTTTCGAATCCGTCCCTAGACCCATCGTGGGGGGAATTTTGTGCATTAGACCACCCAATACTTAATCTAAATTTGGTGAATATGAAAGGAAAAACTCCAAGAACAAACGGTTATTTGACTATTGAACTCAAAAACTAACTATAGACTTCTTAGTCGATCAATTTGACACTGTAGACTTAAAGTAATTTCGCAAACTAACATTTTCCGTTAGAGATGACAGAAAACGTTAAAAAAAAACTCAAAA
>JAYMTN010000454.1:0-16622 GCA_036897425.1 Erodium trifolium
ACTATATACCTTTTACTAATACTATCGGTGAACTATTTTTGCATGATTATTTTTTTATGAAAATTAGTCAAGTGACTTCAATTTCTTTTGGAAATGATAAGTGTTGTCCTTTACATTATACGTGTTTTGCAATTTAGAACCCTTATGTATACACTTTTGCTATGTTCCTTTCAACCTCTTGCAAGAAAATTAACCACCGTTGTGGATTTGCAACGGAAAATGATTAGGGGTTATTTTTTGCAATAAAATAATAATTCACCCATAGTATTTGCAAATCGCGTATAGTTCACCACAATTTTTTACAAGTATCCCTATAAATTAACCATAACCAGATGATGTAATACAACATTAACTCTCTTCGCCATATACGACAGCTTTAAGAAAAGCAAAATACAGACAACTTAGAATGTCGTTAGTAATTTGTCTTTACTTAATAGCTTCTTTTAGAAAATCTGAACTTCCCGTCTACCGTTTATGTGAATAAAGATGGATGGAGCCTTCATTTGATTCTTCATAATTTCAAATTTTCAGGTTTGGAGGGAGAAAAATGTCATAAAGCCAGCTCCAGGGAAGAGACGATGCAACTGTAGAAATGAGGTTTATCATAGGCAAATTGGTCCAGGAATGTACCAACAAATGACAGAGCAGGTAAATATGCCTCTTCCTAATTTTGTCTGAAGAATGATTTGTACGTAAATGTCAGGGATAATTGCAAAAAATACCCTGAGGTATTCTCTAATTGCAAAAAGGTACCACGTGTCTTTTTGTTGCAATTTGTATAAAATGACGATTTTACCCTTGATGTTATCCCTAAATGTTATTCTCTCACTTAAAAAGAAAAAGGGAAGTAAATGCTTATCTCTACCTGCCCACCACTCTTGATCTGAATGCTTGGCTTGTCTATTAACGATGTTACCGTGTTATTTGTAAACAAATTTCTTACTTGTTTCAGGTTTGTGAGAAATGTCAAAACGTCAAATATGAGCGGGAGGGTTACATTGTCACTGTGGACATTGAGAAAGGAATGCAAGACGGGCAAGTAAGTTTATGCACATAAACTTTAAAGATCATTTTACTTTCATAGCCACCATTTCTCAACATGCAAATTGTGGTTTCAAATTCCACAGAAAGCAGTCTTAGTTACCATTTTACTTTTATTCAGCAATGATAGTGAAAAACATGTTCACCACCCATAGGAGCTTTCACTGGTATATGTTGCTCTGTTTCATTACTTATGGAATTGAATTTTAGCCATTTCACACATTTTGCAGGAGGTGGTCTTTTATGAAGATGGTGAGCCTATTATAGATGGGGAACCTGGAGATTTGAGGGTAATTTGTGATTATACACTTCTTTTATAAGCTATTTTAAGCATTAATGGTAGGGATAGTTCAAATATAAACCCTTCCTTACAATACAAACACATGATAATTATATATATGGTAAACTTTATTTACACCCCCCTCAATGATCTTTGACTATAAAAAAAACCTTAGGTGAGGGGTTATCACTCATCAGTAGCATTGTCGCCTTTCGTTATTAATAAAAAAAAACCCGAAAAATAGGTGGATGGTTTTTATCAGGAAGACACTACCATCTTTCTCATTTGTCAGTGGTTTTTGGAAATAAAATGGTCCAAATCCGGGTGTTTTTGATGATGAACGAAAAGTGACATTGTGTTGATGATAACCCTTCACATGTACAGTGCGTATTAGAGGAACAAAGGTTGTTGCCGAAGGTGTGTGAATAAAGTTACCCCTTGCATACACACTAGATGAAAATTGCAAAAAAAAAACAATTTTTTTCCAGATTTGTAATTATAAGAAATGATAATTCTAATTTCATAATTATCATTTATGTTCTTTGTATTTATATGGTGTACTTATAATCATCAACTAATAACTATCATTATTCCTATTTTAAAGTATTTGTATGTGATCTCATCCCTTAATTTTATATATCAAGATTCAATTTTGAGATCTCATTTGTTCACAAACATGCTCTTTTTTTTTCTTACTCGGCTCTACTTATGTTCACTATTTGTACATATTTTAACCTCCACTAGCTTTGCAGTTCCGTATTCGCACTGCACAACATGAACTCTTCAGAAGAGAAGGCAATAACTTGCACGCAACAGTCAGTATAACACTGGTAAACTATCATCGAGAACTTTATTATTTGTTCTCTCCCTTGGTGCAATAGTTCGATTTAGCATCCTCATTGATAGTTTTGCAAAATTAGACGGGAGAGAAATGGTGTCACGTTGAGAAGAAAATAGAAGAGAAAACATTACAGTTTTTTCCGTAGCTTTAATAACTTCTAGTAAAAGTTTACGATATTTTGATGATCTGTGACCAATTCATAAGACATGTAATTATTCCTCTACCAATACATACAGGGTATTAAATGGTCTGTGTCCAATTCATAAAGGGTATTAAGGGTGTGTTGCCAAAACGTAATGACTCTAATTGAACGTTATAAAATTTTAGGTTACTAAAAATATGTTACCGATTTAAAAGGGGTATAAAAGTTAATTAACCCTTTTTCATCCCATTGAGGTAGTGGTAGGAAGTTGTCAGATGAGACTTCAGGGAGAAGTGGTCGGAGGAATACACCAACGAAATAGAAAAATCAAGACACATGACGTATTGTGACTGGTTGGAGCAAGAAAGTGGGGAGCTGAACGCTAGAAGCTCCATCAAAGGCCACCGCCCACTTCACTGTCGCCCTCCCACTTTTCAATGGGATACTCTAAGTGCTCATTGTTTTAACATTTTTGCGAAGCAAACACTAACACCTATGTTGTGCCGATGAAGGTTCAAGCTCTGGTTGGTTTCAAGAAGACCATTAAGCATCTTGACGATCACTTGGTAGACATCGCCTCAAAGGTAAGCACGACCGTGCTCTCTCCAATGTTCTTCATCATTTAGAAACCCAGTAATCGGATGCAGAATATATTTTTCTCAGGGAATTACCAAGCCGAAGGAAGTGAAAAACTTCAAAGGAGAAGGAATGCCGCTACACTTCACCAACAAGAAAGGTGATCTATATGTCACATTTGAGGTTTTATTCCCCAAGTCGCTAACAGAAGAACAGAAGACTAACATCAAGAAAACTCTTGGTTAGGGTAATTAGGACTAAATGTGCCCATTGTTACTACCAGTTTTGTTACAATGTCGATTGTGAGCATAGCATAATAAGAGCGTTTTTAACGGTTGACAAATCTGGTGGGCTAATGGCTGAAAAAAAGGGTTTGACTGGACGAATCGCCCACCTTGTGGGCTAAAGGCAGGACAAAACCGATCCCACAAAATTTCCAATGGTGGGCAAATCTAATGGACGAATGAACTAAAAAGAGAGTTTAGCTGGACAAATCGCTCACCTTGTGGGCGAATGGCTGGGCAAATCCGGGCTTGCCTATCCAGGCTCGCCCGGGTTGCTCGACCACTTGCCACATGACATGTGGCATTGATAACTTCTATCTACCCATCCTGAACCACTGTCAAATTCCAATAATAACCCTGTACTAATCCAACCCGGACAAATACCACTATAGATGCTCAGTAGTATCCAAAACACCGAAATCTAACAAGTCAATAGATCACACAAATCTCGATAAAATTAAGGTACAAGAAAGATTTTTGTTTTCTCTTATTTTCTCACCATAATGTTCATACACGATAGGCTAGAAAACACCTTGTTCTTTCCAAATCACAATCTCATTATCCCAAGATTCCCTACCGAAGGGAAGGAAGGTTTTGGAATCACAGATTAAGTTTACCTGCTAAATACCAAGAGTGCATGGCAAGGCTGCCAAAGGACATGATATTAGCAAGGGACGATAAGCCATGAATCATCCCGAATTTCTTGTTCATTGCAGCAAGCTTTGGGTTCACTTTCGCAACTTCTTTGTTTTTCGTCCACCCAACCTCTTCTCCAATGTTCTCTTCTCTTTCCACCTTGTGCCTTTGCTTCATCATCTGCATCATCCGATAGCATACGCATTATGTAACATGTCAAAAGTTAATTTCACAAACTATCATCAAGTTGATTTTTATGTAAGGACCAGACATTATAACCAATGGGGATGATTGCAAAAAAGTATCATGATAATTACAAAAAAGTGCCTTGAACTAGCCTTTTTGTTGTGCTTTGTGTAAGTTTGTTTCGAAATGACAATTTTCCCATTGAAATTTTAAAAATGACAAGTAAAAAACAATAAATCCAGAATTTTCACCTCTCGTACTTTTCTTTTTCTTTGGACATATAAAGAGGAAGAAAATTTGTTCAAAATGATAATTTTCCCTTTGAAATTACAAAAAAGTGCCTTGAACTAGCCTTTTTGTTGTGCTTTGTGTAAATTTGTTTAGAAATGACAATTTTCCTTTTGAAATTTTAAAAATTACAAGTAAAAAACAATAAATCCTGAATTTTCACTTCTCATACTTCTCTTTTGCTTTGGACGTGTAAAGAGGAAGAAAATTATCGCTATTTGTTTTTACTAATTATTTTTTAAGGGTAAAATCGTCATTATAAAACAAAATTACACAAATTAAACAAACAACAACTTCAGGACATTTTTTCACAATTATCAAAGAAGAGGGCTACAACTTGCAAAAAGTGAATACCTCAGGGTACTTTTTTGCAGTTATCCCTAGCTAATGCAACTTCAGATTCAATACTTTTAAAACATCCAAATCTTATAGCCAATGCATCCTCAGATTCAATATTTCCCCTGTTCTGTAGTGCATACAAATGATGCCTAGATTAGCTGGTGAAAAAATTAACAGGGCAATACCTCAATGGTCATGGGAGTGAAGACAAACAAATTGGTGAGATTAAAAGCGAACGCAGAGAGCAAAAACCCAAGCTGGTACTTCTCTCCGGTCGAAGATGTCTTCCAAGGGTGCAAATAACTGAAAGACCCCACAGAGATGGCACAGCATACTCCCACCATGGTAAAATATGCAGGGAACATCTTGCTTTGCAGGTTACCGAACTGATGCCTTGGAAGGTTCCTGATTCCATACAAACAAATGAATCCTCAATTTTCTTCATCGCATTAACGAAAGGGATGACCTCAGATAAGTACACTAAATTTGTCACATTATGATCTCAGATAAGTACACTAAATTTGTCACGTTTCCCACTTAACTACACGGACTTTTAAATTGTCTCAAACCACTCAACTTTCAGTTTTTTCTCACTTTATTCTATTTGGTAAGAAATGACAAAAAATACCCCTACAATACTTTAGAGAACTCGAACAAGAGTATCCATGTGCCGTCAAATTCTTTTATTAATTACTGTAAAGAAAGTTATCATAAGTTAATTTCTCGATAGGAACCTCGAGATAGAGGGAAGATCAAACCAAAATTCATTGTTGCAGGGGTATTTTTATCATTTATCATCCAAAAGTGAAAAAAAAATGGATAGACTTCTACGAAATTTGAAAGTTAGTGTGATGGATACACATCCCTAAACACCTAATTGTCATTACAGCAACAAGAGGTTAGAGGTTAATCCATGGCCAAACTTCTAAAACTCCAAACCCTGCATAGAATCCTATAAATTGCACCAGCCCAATACTTGCATCCAATGTTCATAAATCAACCGATTTTTAAGAAACTTTAACCCCAATCCGCAGTACCAAAACCTAATTTCAGCTTTTAGAACCCAATGGAACACACAAGATCAAGTCTGTTGCAACCTCCAAGCTCAATTGCATCCAAAATTTTGAAATTCAGAACTCGAATCCAACCAAATTAAAACTTAACATTCATTTACTGAGCAACTCAGCTGAAGCAATCCTGTTCCTAATCCTTCACATTCTCGACATGCAAGCACAATCAACAATTTGAATACTGCGATTAAGCAAAAGAAAAACATACTTAAACATGATGATGCCGCCGATGAAGGTGACCCACAGAGCCGCGCCCCAAGCGGTGGAGAAGCACAGAAGGTGAGCTAGTTTGAGGTAGCCCGCGAGCCCCGGCGACTTCTGGCCGTCCGATTTCGATCCGAAAGTCTCCGGCGAGAATATCACTCCGACGGCGAGGAAAGTCACCGCAGCCAGAAATCGCGTCAGCCAACCCATTTCTCTCTCTCTGATGAACGAATCAGGTGAAGACTTCGAAGTATGGAGAAGAGAGTGGTAGGTTTGAGAGGTAATGGCGAGTTCACCAACTCGGTACTCTCTGACTCAGGGGTGTTGACCCGGTGCAGAAGAAGAAGTGTGGAGAAACTCTAACGAATCCTAGGATCGCCACGTAGCAGCACAAAATTCGCGGTGCGTATTTATGGGCTTGGTTTGTTATTAGGCCCAGCCCAGCTCATATAACCAACCTAATCGCTATTCAAAGCCTATCAACCCACCGGTTTGTTACACGTGTCAGGAATCTACTGCTATGACATGACGTGGAGCAACGTGGGGCAATCATCTGATTTTCTCTCTCCCGCCACCGCACCAAAATCAAAATGCGCGAAATAAAATAGTTCCCTCCCAATTGATTCTTCTTCTTCGACAAGCTTTGGGTCATTGGCTTCACTTTCGATTTCAGTTCCAGATCACTAAACTCGCACCGATTCCATTTCCTCTTTGAAATCCAGTTGCAGATCGTACCGGTTCCGTTTCCGATTTCACCAAACTCTTCTCCAATTTTGATCCCGCAGAGTCGTGGAACTGTACTGGGACCGATGCTGGAAAGCAATTCTCCGTCCCGGACGTTTCTCGGCGTCCGATTCGTATTGCTTGGCTTCGATCCAGTTAACGAAGAGAAGGTTTGAATCTGTTCCTTTCTCCAGTTTTTCCCTTCATGTATGCGTGTATTTGCTTGTATATCTGTGAGTAGGGTTTCGTTTTTGTTGAATTAACTGGTTGGTGATTTGGTGATTGATGTTTGTTTGTGTTAATTTGTTTTAGATTCGATCTAAGCTTGTTAGCGGAGGTGGAGTTGATGTTGGCCAGTACAGGCAGAATTGCACTCATGTCATTGTGGACAAGCTCGTTTATGTGAGCCTTATTGTACTTTACCAAATGTGAAACTGGGGCTGGGTTAAACTCGGAGAACTAATTTCTGAATCCTTATAGGAAAGGATTAGATTGCCCATTAAGTTTAATTTTCCAAAGGCACAGTTTTGTTTCCCAATTTTTTATTTGTAGGTTTGTGCAACATAAGTGAGAGTATGAGGCTGAAGATTAATTTCTATAATGTGCTGTGTAGGATGATCTGGCATGTGTTGTTGCTCGGGAAGATGGCAAGATGGTTGTGAGTGCCATGTGGGTCGATCATAGTTATGATGTTGGAATGCCCCTCGATGCCACTTCGGTAAGCTTTTCTAACCGTTTGTTTCTTGTATTTTGGTTTGCCAGTTATAGAAGATTAGTCAACATTATGATAGGGTATCAGAGTAGAACCTATGAAATAAGTCAGGTAATACAGCATGAATTGGGTGTTATCATATTATAGGCTAGTTACAATGTTTACTCCCTTCACAGTTGCTTTTTGGGAACTATCATTATGTATATATTAGTATTCCAACTTGTGCATACTAACGGTGTTATCGTTTCCTTCTGCTCAGGTTATGTATAGACCTCTTAAAGATTTGAATGGAATACCCGGTGCCAGAAATTTAATAATGTGCTTGACTGGATACCAGCGGCAAGATCGAGAAGACATCATGGTATGTGCTGCTCTTTCTCTCTATATCTTGTTTCTAATCCCCCCAATGCAATCTTAACTGTAGAGGGTGAAGTTTTCTTTAACTGAGAATACATACTGTGAAATAATTTGGTCTTCCTTCCCAGACAATGGTTGGCATAATGGGTGCTCAATTTTCAAAGCCACTGGTGGCAAACAAAGTCACACATCTTATATGCTACAAATTTGAGGGTGAGTTCTTCTGATTTATTTGTGTAGCTCAAAATGAGTTCTTTGTTCTAGAACTTTACTCTATTGTAATCTTGAGCTCTTACTTGTTTAATCTATATCTCATCATATACATAACCTATCGTATTACTGTCAGTTGCATTATGAGAAACTGGTGTGGTTCTACTCCAGTTATGTATTTGAAATAATTTTTTGTTGTCCTAGATGACCACTATCTTAATTTATCCACTTCTTTTTTTTGTTGCATGCAACTACATATTAATGTACCAAAATAGCACAGTTGTACTATAAATTCCTTTTTGATACTTAAATGGTGTTAAGTTGGACCTTGTCATCTTTTGATAGGGGAGAAGTATGAACTGGCCAAGAAAATGAAGAAAATAAAGCTTGTAAATCATCGGTGGTTGGAAGATTGGTAATGTTATAATTTATTTCTCTGACGAAATAGTAATATCTGGGTTGATGAACTATTGATTTGTAGAGAAAATCTCGGTGTACATCTTGTAAACAATTTGCTTACATTTTTTTATAATTTATAAATTGCAGCTTAACAGGATGGAACATCCTTCCAGAAGCCAATTATGAAAAGAGGTAAGACCCAAATGAATTTATATTGTTCTCTTTACATTGTTGCTTAGCTTTTCTATGTGTTGGTCTAAACCTATCTGTTGAATATGTATGCATTCTTTCCCTCTCCTAGTTTGCACTAGAGCATTAAACTGCCACAGTAAAACAGCTTGTTAAGATATATTAACAATACAAGTTTGCGTTAGAGCTTTAAACTTAAAAAAAAACAGCTTGTTAAGATTTATTAACAATACAAATTTGCTTTAGAGCTTTTTTTTGTAATTCAATGTCTATTGTTTCTTTCTTTGATGCCATAGATGACTTATATTTGATTGAAAGTCAATCACATAATACTTAGAATTCATTCATGTTTTTCTTTTTATTAGAACTCATTTTCGTCCATGAAATGTGCAACAGTGGCTATGAGCTTGAGATGATGGAGGCTGAAGCTAAGGATTCTGAAGAAGAGACTGAAGAAGGCATTGATACAAAGCAATTTAGGGGAAAGATCATAGATAAGAGTCCTCATGATGTGAAAAAAGGCATGACAAAGTTGTTACCAGACGCTACAACTTCTAGAATTTCACCGAATGTTATGAAAGGTAATGCTGTGTTAAGAACTCCTATAAAAGATAACAGATCTTCTGTGCCTGCAAAGTTGGATGGTTTAGATGTGTCTGTGGTACATGGCTATCAACATGTTCCTACTCAGAGGGTTGAAACATTTGGTGACCCCAATGACCCAAATGTTAGAACTCCAGATTCTAAAAAGGCTGGAAATGACTTGGCTTCAGCCTCTATAAATGCTGACAAGTCTTCTCCTTCGAATTTGAAAAGTGCTTTAAGTTATTCAAGGAAAACCCCGCGCAGAACCTCACTATCTATGTATTCTGTTGAGGAAACAAGCAATTTGAGCAGATCTCCTAGGGTACAATCAGATGAATTCATGATTGATGACTGTTCAAACGGTTTCGATTCCAAAGTTGACAAACCCAAGGGCTGCAATGCCACTACTTGTGCCAGAAGTCCTCCAAAGGGAGCTGAGCTACTTGGTGTAGAGTTGAACAATGCACTACCTCAAAAGAGGAAGATGGATAATTCTTCTGCTAAGCCCACGTCTTCCATACAGAAGACTAATGGTGATGCAAAACCAAGCATTTCTGGGAATGCATCCCTTGGCTATAATGGCCTCTCTCTGGGTAGGACTGGTAACTTAGCTGTGAAGTCTTTTGCTTCTGCTTCCACTACAAAGAACTCAAGTTTTAATGTGAAGCTGTCACCATGTGGTCTGGCTTTTGCCCAAACTATCCCTGGACTAAGTGACTGTGCTGATGGGAAGCTACAGGAAACATCTTCTGAGCTATTAGAAGAGCCTGTCTCAGATAGAAAAGCTGATACTAATGGTTTTGTTGGATCAGCAGATGTGGTGCTTCAGAAAGGCAAGAAACAGGATAAGCAGCAAGATGCTGATCACAATAGTAGTAAAAGGTCAGAGGATGAAGTTTCTCATACACCACTTCAGTTGAACAGTAAAGAAGGAAGCAATAACTTAACGAGAAAACCACAGGGGCAGAAGACTGTTGGCAAGAAGAGTTTGGGTTCTCGTTCAAAGCTCAAACCTGCAAACGGAAAATATTCTACTTGCCTAAATGAAATTGTCACCCAAAATGTTGCGGAGATATGCTTGAATGGTGGGGAAGGGGGAACCAACCTCGCAAAATCTTTTCATCCTGACAAGTCTGAAGCATCCCCTCTAACACTTAATATTGAACCCATAAAAGAGATTGTGCAGACAGATGATGCTGCAACTCCAGGAGATGATGTGGAGAAAAATATGGAATCAATGGATGATGAAACTGAAGCTCCAGATGACACGTATGATCATGATTTTGGCAAGACATGCAATGAAGCAGATGGTATAATAAAAGAGCAACCAAATGATGTGAAAATTCAGACAAGTAGTTTGAATGAAACTATGCTTCCTGATATAATGGTGTCAGAGAAAGTCACAGATGAAGTTGAACCAGAGAAGGCAGAATCTAGCAAGAACATTGAGTTGAGAGAGTCAACCCGCAAAGTAAGTGGTTTGACTTACAAAACAAAGAAAAAATGTCTTCTGGGAAAGACCGGGATCACATCTGTCCCCTCTGTGAAGGAGAATAACGAATTGGAGGAACAAGGAAAGAGCATGGCAGAAACAGGGGCTGAAAAGGAGGGAGGAGCTTCACAACTTATAGGTAAAACTAAGAAAGGCACTGTAGAGGTGGAGTTGAATGATATAACGCCTGATAAAATGGTGTTAGAGAAGGTCACAGATCAAGCTGGACTAGAGAAGGCAGATTGTGTAAAGAACCTTGAGTTTGGGCAGTCAGTCCGCAAAGTAGATGATTTGACTCAGTACAAAAGGAAAGGGAAAAAACGTCCTCTTGGAAAGACCGGAATCACATCAGCCTTTACCGTGAATGAGAATAAAGAATTGGAGGAACAATGCAATAGCATGGCAGAGACAGGGGCGGAAAAGGAGGGAGGAGTTTCACAACTGACCGGCGAAACTAAGAAAGGCACTGTAGTGGTGGAGTTGAATGATACAATGCCTGCTGATGAAATGGTGCTAGAGAAAGTTACAAATCAAGCTGAACCAAAGAACCTCGAGTTCGATCAGTCAGATTGCAAGGAAGATGATTTGACTCAGAACAAAAGGAAAAGCAAAAAGTGTCCTCTCAGCAAGACCAAGATAAAATCTGCTGCTGCTTTGAAGGAGATAGAGGTGGATGGGAAGAACATGCAGGGAGGGGACATGGAAAATGAGAAAAGAGTTCTACAACTTGCAGGTAAAACCAAGGAAAAAAACATTCCGGTGGATAGGTCAGAGAAATCCGTAGAGGTGGAAAAAGAGAACAAGCCAGTTAAAGAAGGTAAAGATACTAGTCAGGGAAAGGATAGTCTCAAGAAATCAGCTGTTAAATCTAATAAAACATCAAAACAGATTGAGAAATCAAATCCCAATTCAGTCCAAGCAGGAAAAAATCCGAGCAGAGCAAAATCTGAACCAGTGAAGTTTATTTTGAGTGGACATAGGCTTCAGAGAAAGGAGTTTCAACAAGTTATCAAGCGTCTGAAAGGAAAAGTCTGCAGAGACTCTCACCAATGGTCATATGAAGCAACGCACTTCATAGCCCCGGATCCAATTCGCAGGACAGAGAAGTTTTTTGCTGCTGCAGCTTCTGGAAGGTACGGTATCTAATGCATGGCTCTTATAATATTGCTTAGCTTTTAACAAAACTTGCAAGAGACGCTTAATTGAGTCTCACTTCAATGCAGGTGGATTCTTAAGATGGATTACTTAACTGCATGTAATCAAGCTGGGAAGTTTCTGGATGAGGAGTCTTATGAATGGCATAAGAGTGGCCTTAGCGAAGATGGAGCTATAAATCTAGAAGCACCTAGAAAGTGGCGTCTCCTAAGGGATAGAACTGGGCATGGTGCCTTCTATGGAATGCGCGTCGTCATATATGGAGAATGCATTGCACCACCTTTGGTATGTTTCTTAATTTTGCTGTCTACTTGTCTTATGTTTTGCAACAAACATAGATAACTTTTTTCGTACTTGCAACGAACACAGTCAACTCTTATCAATATACATCAATGATCTATAATTGGCATATTTATCATCTTGTCAACCAGGATACTTTGAAACGTGCGGTGAAGGCTGGGGACGGCACCATTTTGGCAACTTCTCCCCCTTACAACCGTTTTCTAAACTCTGGAGTTGACTTTGCAATAGTCAGTCCCGGTATGCCACGTGTTGACATGTGGGTGCAAGAGTTTACAAGGCACGGGATTCCCTGTGTTGCTGCTGATTATTTGGTGGAGTATGTCTGCAAACCCGGGTATTCTCTAGAGAAACACGTGCTATACAACACCCATGCCTGGGCAGAGAAGTCCTTTGCGAACTTGTTGAGCAGGGAAGAAACTATTGTGGAGGACGTGATGTCTACAGAAGGAGGTGCTGATGACGTAACATGCCAAGTTCGTGGGTCTGATGATGGGGGAGATATCAGCAGCAACCCTGCTTGCAGAAGTAAAAAGAGGAAGTCATCATGAGATTAGCTGTGGAAGAGAGTAAGTTATCATGGCATTTTCAATGGCATTTCTGTAGGTTTGAAGTGTGGGAAATTAAGAGCTCAAGTGATTAAGTTATATTGTATATAAAATAGAGTTGAACTAAATGTAGCCATCTCTCTCAAGGCTGCAAATGTTATTATATCAGGGTTGATAATAGTATTTGTGTATAAATGTTAGATGGAGAATAAGTTATTGGGTTCATTTTTTGGAAAAGGTTACTGGGTTGAAGGCCCAATTGAAACACAAAGCAAATATGTAGGTCCAATTAGCTTGTTTCGGTGAATGAAGCACAGAAATGTTACTCAAAGCATGGTGGAAGTTAACTTGGAAGGTGATAGGCACGGAGCATTTTCATTATAATCTTCAGGTATATGTGTTGATTTTGATTTTGATATATATCTTGTGTCCATATCTGATTAAACTTGTCCCGAAGAGCATCTTCTATGGTACAAGGAACGTTAGTCTAGGCGAATTCGGTTGTTTCGCCTTGCCCTGCCTCTCCACAACGGTGAAGAGCGTCCTTTTGTGGTATTTAGGCTTAATTGCTAGGTGAATTCGATCGTTTCGTAGCATCTTTTGTGGTACAGGGGGAGATTAGTCTAAGAAAATTCGGTCGTTTCCCCCATGAAAGATTATTAACGAGACGATAAGCTTTTCGCTGCAGATGAGAGATAATCGCATCAACCAATCAAAAACCATCTTTTAAAACCAAATCGCCTCAACTGTGAAGGTCAAGACGATTTCTTACTCCGTGGTTCTCAACCCTTCTATCTCACATTTCGCTCTTTCAACGTCCGATCTCGTGACAAAACTTAGGCTGAAGTGAGATAATAGTAATGCATTGAGTGATAGGACTATAAAAAGTCTTGGGCCATTGAGAAAATAAAGGGAAATTAGGCACCTCGTGATTCCTTTCCTACGGGCACGTGATAACAGTGAGTGCAATAAACAAGTTTAGTTGTGAAAAATAAATACAAATCAAAGTGTTGTAGAGGTTGAGGAGAGGTAATGGAGAAGTGGTGAGGATGCATGTACACAAGTTGGGTGAGTTCATGAGGACCACATGATGAGTTCTGCTTTTTGTTTAATTGCTTACTTCAACTGTTGCAACAAAGATTGCAAGTGTTTAAAAGCATTTGTGGTTATGATAATGTGAAGAAGATGCGCTTATAATATATAAACAGTGACAAGTGACAAACAAGGGAGCGATACATTCAAGGGATCTAAGAGCATTACGTCAATAAAGAGGAATTGAATAATACTAAACCTAGCAATGTGCCTGGACCTTGAGTAACGTTCAAGGATCAAGTTGCTATCTTTATTCATGGAGATACTAAAACTAAAGGCTTGGGACTTGGGGGTTATGCCGTCAACTCACTTGCATCTTGTAACCCAACCCGTTTTGAGCAAGATCTTTTGGTTTTATCAAAAACATAAGCATGGATGTGTTCATCCAATTTTCAACATTACATTTCTTATTAGGCATATCCAACGGAGGTGAATTCAGTGCACGAGTCGATTAAAGATGTGGTTTTTGATAGTTTCAGGGTTTTCGTTGGTATGGGTCGGATGATTCATTGTGTTGTGAATTCAATTCATCTACCTACAACGACTTGTCATTCTAATGGGATTGATATAATATTAAGAGCACCTTCAATGAGATTGGTCAAAGGCAGGCGATTAATACAGACGGATTTTCCAGCTTCCCTTAAAGCATGCAAGTAGCCATTAGGTGGGCGAGCTTATTCTGCCGGAGAATTAAGCGGACGATAAATCTTTATCCTAAGAAGAATCAAAATCCATCTTTTTCGCTATTCACCCGTTGATTTTAGTCTACATTGCAAATGTTGTTAGGTCATTCTCTTTGGTAATCTATTATTTGTTGAGGATTTCAAATTTGAAGAAGATTCCCATATCATATCCATCAACAAACACCCATTTACTATTTTTCTAATGCCCCTCTCCTCTGTAAAAACTGACTTCACATCTCATCCACTACCGCACTCAATTCCCATTTCATTCATCTCAATCTCAATGCGATCAAAGCCAGATCAGGCTGCAAAAATTAATAACTCTCAACATTAATTGTATTGGGAATGTCAGAGTTGTCAGCTTCTTTGATTTACTCAACATTGAAATATTTAATGCAAACAGATAAAAGACAGTGCAGACCCCAAACACCTCTCTTCCACTCTTACCAACTCTGCTCCTCCTCCCATTAACTCCAGATTCAGATCGACCAAATTTTAAAATCTCTATCAAAATGGAGGGAAATGTAAATGTAGTGTTCATTTAAAACGGGTCAGATCAATCTTGTTAACTTGATATGGCTCTAATTTTATAAGTAGTTTTTTGCTCTTATATTTTGTGAAAGTAGGTTCAATTTCAATGGAAAAGTTCAATAATTTTCAAACCGATAATCAAAATCATGTACACAAGATCAAAGGGTGACAAAATTTTCCGGGCAGGATTCAATATCTGTTTTTGTACAAGCACTGAAAATTTCCTACTCAACAGCTCAATGCCTCGTACTTAACCGGAAGTGGAAGATTAAACCCAGCTTGGGATAGCAAGTTGCCAACCACAGCAATGTCTCTGCAAAACACGCCTTGAAACTTATTTTCTGATAAATTCAGATTGACCCGGTTCGAATTCGAGGCCTGGTTCAGTTCTGCTTCTAATTTCATCTGAGCTTGTTGAGCAGCTTGTAATGCAGCTGCTGTCTTCTTCCTCTGTTTCTCTGCAGCTTCTTCTTCGTTGATCGTGTTCATTATACTCGTGTACCCTTTTTGAAGCAATCTGTACAGCAACAATGCCGAGACTCTAGCGAGATCCTTGACCGAATCGAGGTCACAACCGTCCCAGAACTCGCAACGGTCGATGAAGCTGTTGGCTTTGTCTGGTTTGTGCCTTAGAACAAGTAGCAAATGGGCTCTTTCGAGTTCAGACCTTGAGCATCCTCGTCGGAGCCCGATCAGAGCGTAGTAATCTACGTTTCCGGTCTCACCGGCGGCGACCCTTTGCTTCAATCTTTGAATCCTCGTCGTGAGTGCACAGAGTTTTCCTGGGATTTCTATGTATCTTACGTTGTGACGCTTCCAAGCAGGACCCGGAAGCTTCCGGTCTCGGAGAATTGAGTTGTATAGAAGCTTTAAGTGTTCAAGATCGTGTAAGGAATCGGGTAAGCAACGGATTGTTTCGAGGAGCTCGGCTCTTGTTTCGAGAGCTTGGATGCAGGTCGGGTCGAGAGCGAGGGTCCGGTTACAATCGGCGATTGACTCGGCGATCCGACCCGCGGATCGGTACGCGGAGGCTCGGTGCATGTAGCATTGGGCTTGGAAGCCTTGCGGAGCGCCCCGGCGGCCGTCGACGATCTTGGAGAAGTGGCGGATGGCTTCGGAGTGTAGGCCGGCGTCGAGGGCGGCGAGAGCGGCGGTGCGGCGGCGGAGGAGGAGTTTGATGTGGCTGAGGAGCTGGTTTATGATTTCTGATTCGGTTCGGGGAGGCGTGGAGGTGGAGGAGGATGAGTCGCCGGAGAGGGGGAAACTGGAGGAGGAGAAGCTGTCCTCCGACAAGGATGTGCTTTCGCGGCGGCACGCGGCGGAGGCGAGGCGTTTTCCGGTCTGCAAGAGGACCATAGCGTCCTCCATCAGGCCGAGATGGCAACAAGCTTGGCCAAGGACCAGGTACCTGAAATTACCAAATTACCCTCTCTTAGATCTAGAGTTCACGCTTTTACCTAATCGTTCTAGAGAAGTACCGAATCATCAGAAAACAGAGAGAAGAATGTGAAATTACCTCCATATCCCTTCGTTCTCGCAGCTCTTGTACAACCCAGCCATCACTTTCTTCTTGAGGTCCGAGACAGAGAAGCACTTGAAGCTCGGATCCCGATCCGACGAGCTGCTCGCCGGAAGAAGCTTCACTCGCTCCCTGGAGAGCTGCTGGGACGAGTAATCAGAGGAAGACGACGAGCCGGAGTCGTCGCCGGCGAGTTTCAGGCTAGGAATGTAGTCCTGGAGCATATCGGCGACCTCCTTG
>JAYMTN010000455.1:0-16608 GCA_036897425.1 Erodium trifolium
CTCGTTTACATATCATCAATAGGCCTGCTCGGGGTTGGGATGATAGGAAATTGGCTATGATAATACGGGCGTGCATTATTATACACAACATGATTGTTGACGATGAACGTGACACCTACCAGAGAGATATTGAACGACTTCCATCCGAAGAACTAATCATACCCATCTAGCGAGGGCCATTACCAGGTTACAATTACATCCGAAACCAGAAAAACCCGGATCGAGGATCGAGCAGTCCACCAGCAACTCAAGACAGATCTAATTGAACACATTTGGATTTTGTTCTAGGCAGAGGTTGTTTTGGATGGCGACAACTAGTAAACGCTCTGTTTATTTTCTTTATCTATTCGATTTCAATGTAATTCTGTTTGTTTGTTTCATATCGGGACGATATTTTTGCTGCTTTTTTGTCGTTCCGTTTACAAGTATTTCAACAACTTTATTTTATCATAATATGATCTGTTTCCCTTCCCAATGCTTCCTTTATGACCGATTCGGTTGGCAACTCATCCTCATATATAAAAAGGCAATAACACCTTTAACATTCTGCATCATCCTTTTAAATTTAGTCCATAACCAAAGTAATGGAGTCCGAAAACGAAAGCGGTGTTTCCCAAGCTGAGATAGGTTCACCACCATCAATGTACAAGATCGAGCGAGAAGAACGTCGTCGTAGTAGGTTCGAGCGTACAAAAGCCCGCCTTATGAAGTACCAATTGTCATTGACCAATATATACACTGAAGTAGTTGCTCTCGACACATCCGATTGGACCCTGCTCAAGAAGTCCAACCACGAGGCTCTTATGTTCGAAATGCTTAAAGCTATGAACCACAACTAAGACATGCTCAAACGTTTTCTTTCTATCCTTGTATTCGGTTTCGAACACGGTTTGTTTCATTTCGTACTCGAAAACCTACCCATCAATGTTCGAAATAAATGTCACTTTTTATTTTTGTCTTGTATGACCGATTCTTACCTTGTTCACATGCACCGAATGTGCCACATTAAATTTTACCGATTCTACCAAAGGGATAAGTTTTTACGATTTCATCCAAACCCTACAAATCTGCCATGTTATTTGCACTGATTCCCATTCTCCCATATAAGCCAAGGCAACAAACCCTCTCTTCCTTGCAGATTCGGCAACCCCACTTTTTTTTCCACCTTTATATTTTCTCTATTGCAGATTCGGCAACACCAATTTCTTATTCACCTTCATATTTTCTCTATTCGCAACACCACTTTCTTCTTCACCTTCATATTTTATCCCTTGCAGATTCGGCAACACCACTTTCCCAACAGAGAATCTACCATGGCGCCAACTTGGACTGATGAGGAGGAGAGGCGACTGATTGTTACGTGGATGCTTCACAACGACATCACCATAGAGTTTCGGCACCGTCTCTATGACGATTGGAAAACCATGAGTGCGTCTCCATTTCCTTGGACCGAAAAGCAACACAAAGATCACTGGAAAAAGACCAACGTCTAGGTTTAGCGCTTCGAGCTGACGTTCATGCAGACCCGACATCAACTCGGTCCAACCACCACCGAAACCGAGGTGCTCTTAGAGGTGAATCGTTTGTATGCCGATAATGTGAACCTCTCATTCAATAAGCAAGAGTGGTGGCCGTCTATTCGGGATTGTCAAAAATGGCGCCGTCTCAACGAGTTTACCAACTTATAGTTTCGCCGGTGTTGTGTTTTGTTGGTTCTCGGATTTTGTTGTTTATCGGGTTTGCGTTGTACTCTATTTGGCTCGTTTGGGGAAATAATAATTTATTCACTTCGCTTTCGTTGTTTTTTCCATTATTTTACATTAAAAATTCAATTGGACTAGGAATAGACTGAATCGGTCTATTCCCACTGTGGCTGAAAAAACATTGGACTGTCGATTCGTGGTCTAATTCCCACTTAGTTTCATAAAAAACATCTCAAAATCGTTCCCTCACGATAGCTCTCTTATTGATTGTTTGTTTAACAGTTCATAAACTGGTAACAACAAAAATACACTCAATAATCAACCATAAGTTACCGACATAAAGCGAGTAAAATGCACTATTAAGAACCCACTAAAATCACCCATTAAAACATGATCTGAACAAGATACTACACCAAATGCCTATGGATACTGCACTAAGGTTGTTGTAGAAACGGTGCTAGAGAAACGGTAGGTTGAAGAAGGCGGAGATGCGTTGAAGAAGAAGAATCGTGAAGAAGACGAAGCGTCTGTGCCAGTCTTTAAAGCCGAAACGTTCCACGCGTCAAGCCCGGATTCGTCGGCCTAAGATTTGGCTCGGCTCGAATCCGTCGATTCGATTCGACGAAGCGCTGAGTCTACAGAAGCATCGACGTCGAATCCGCGCTTTCACAGATTCAACGTAGACCCGACTCTGTACAACAGATTCGACGTCATTTCCCACCGTCACGTCAGATTCGACGGCTCCAATACATGCCGTTTCGACACCCGTGTGAATAGTCTAATACCTATTTTGGCTTTCACATGTCCCGCCATTCAACATAACAGAAGAAAATAAAATAAAATCGCCATCAGATTTCAAATTTAAGCGGAGGCTGAGAAAACAAAAATTTCTGGTTGATTTCATATTTGGCTACGCGCCTTTTATCCGTCGGTGATGATCCATTTCTCGGTGATGATCCATTTCTCTGCATATTCCTCATGTCTGTTCTTCTCTACTGTGCCGTACACTATCCATCGCATCTTCATCACCTTGCCTTTTGCCATTCCCAAATTCAGATTCTCCACTTGCGAAGCATCTATAAGGTCAGCCATTAAACACTACACCCACTTTTTTCCCTGATTAGTTGTTTCGTTCCATTGATCCCTACCTGATTTGTATTTTTCCTTCGTAATCTGATTTTGAATTGGATTTCTAGTAGTTTCTTCAATTGGAATCGTTGATTTGCTGCCTTTTTGATTGATCTTGATAAGATTGGAGAATTGATGTTGTTACCCTTTTGTATCTGGGCTCATAATTCGACTGAAATTCGATTTGTATCATTTGAATTCTGCAAGGTGGGTCCCGAGTGAATGGTTGTGATTGTGAAGATGATAATGTACTTCTCCTTGGTGAAATGTGCTTTGTTTAATGGTTTTCCAGTTTTCTTTATCTGCTTATGATTTGTATGTTTCTGCATATGATGGTTAAGGCTGAATTGATTATTACTGTTAATACCGAGAAGGGCTTGATCATGTGACAATGGAGATGTAGAGCAACCATTTATTTATTATTTAAGCTATAGGAATACATATAATATGTGATACAACCCCCATATGTTTTCTTCTTCTGCATATACTACTTCACTCATCTGATGAAAAGATCTGCTATGTCTGTCTTGGATGCCGATGGAACTTGTCGATACATGCATGCCCTGCCAGTGTCGAGAAGTTAATTCAGCCGACAATTTTTTTTTATAGAAATAATAATGTAAAACTTTATGATTGAAATAGCAGAAGAATTATTAGTTAGTTTAGAGTGCAGCTGAGAGATTCACATGGGTTAGAAAATCTTTGGTTTCTAGTGAAGACAAAGTGGGAAACTATAAAAAAGGTCACAAAAGAATGGGTTGAGTCAGTGCAAGAGAATTGTCATTGAACTAAAAAGGAGATGCAATATTTTGAATAGGAACTGTAGGACCGTCAACTTGTTATCCAAAAAGGCCTGATTAGATTTGGGGCTTCTTTGGTTCAGGGACAGGATAAGAAGTTGGAGTTTGGTGATCCCGACCTTTTTCTATAGTTGAAGTGATAAGCAGCTAGGTGATAAATGCTGGCTTAAAATACAGGTAGACCATCTGATGAACCATAGAAACTAGAAACTCAACTATCTCAGTACCGTTTTTCTTAATTCTGGTCCCACTTACATGAGTTGAATTGTAGAAGGATAGGGTAAGAGTATGAGCAATATGAGTTTTTCCTGGACAAAACTATACATCTTATGTAACCCATCTTACTTGACGTGGCCCATCACTTCTTTTTTTTATAAAACAAAACCACCAGCTCACAGCCATCAATGTCAAAAGCTTCTTTGCCATGCCACTTGAAATGGAATGGGAACTTTTCTCCTAACATGTAGTGGTTCCTTATGATAATACTTAATGGGACAAACAAAGGGTGCACAAGGGAAGCTGTTAGAAAAGATAGCTATAAATCAACTTTCTGGTTCTGACATGAGGTGGATAGTAGTAGTCATTACCTCTGATCTTCTTTGCTGAGGCCTTAGCCACTGTTTCCACTTGACCTGTAATTGGGGAATGGGACTCTGCCGGATTCAATATGCCTGACATCCTCTATCAGGACCTCATAGTGCCTTTTCACTTCCTCAGGAGATTTTTCACCTACCACCCTGGCAATGTTATGCCAGCGATCTGGAGTGTCTTTATCATATTTAGCCAGGGCCCTTTCAAATAGTTTGTTTTGCTTACGAGTCCAGGAGGAGCTAGAACTACGTGAAGAGAGGGAGTTAGATGCCATTGGGTAGAGATCTAAGTAGACTTCTAGAACTATTGCAGGCCAAAGATTAAGTATAGAGGTTTTGGAGACGACGGACAAAATGTCAGGGACTTAGTTTGGACCAAGTGTGAAAGGAAGAGTGACTAGAGTGAATCCCAGCAAAAAGAAAAGAAGGGCTACTACAGTCAAGGTTGATGTCTTGAAGTCAAGGGATGGTATGGAAAGAGATTACAAGTGAGCTCCTTATAAGCAGGAAGAAAGAGTGGTAGGGCTGAGCCAGTTAGGCGAATAAATCTACCAAAAGGGCAGAATATATGGAGTGACCTGTTCCCTTGGGAACCACAAGATTGAGCAAGGACAAGGAATAGCTAGCTCAAGAGAGAATCAGTGCAAAAAGGATGACCTCTTTATTTCTTTGAGCCAGCATATTCCTTGTGTAAATCACCACCAAGTTGGAATGTGTTACTAGTTGTTTTGCATGCAGTAAATACCCAAAAGCAGATGTACAATACACTAGATTATAATCAGTTCTCTGACAATGTCATTATAAGACAAATTTCTCTGAACTATGCTAATTTCAGTCACTGAAGACATAATGTATTTGCCAGTACTAGTTTAAAAATGGTCTTGTGTGGTGGAAACTGTAGGATTGTAGAGCACTCAGAGTGAAGGTGTGCTTCTAGTGGATATCTGACTTTGTTCTGATTATGTACTTATCCCTCTCTTTATGTCAACAGTGACAGATTATATTCTCCCAACTCTCGTATTCACTATATTTTGTTTAGCCTTTCAATTTGAAATATTGAAACATTAAAACATTCCATGCCAATCCCTTAGTGAAACAGTTTGAAATATCCTTGTTCAGCTGTACAGTGAGTAGTATCATGTACCTCTAGTTGAAGAATCATACATAAGTTCATGACGAGTTGAAGACTTGAAGTAGTTTCAATATACAGCCTTGCAGATACTATAAGGAAAAAGTTTTGTTGTTGTTTTATCATTGTATTATTAATTCTAAAAAGGACAAGCCCCTGCATTTGTCTGAATGAGAAAGTGGGTATGACCAGGGTGCTAGTCTTTACAGAAATTAGTACTCTTAAGTGTGAACTTAGGTTCTTGTAGTTTCCCCCTACAAGTGTACATTGTTAAATTAACATGTCTCTTGTATGATTAGAACTATCCCTTTCTTTTGGGATTGTGGTGAAAAAAGTAGAACCCGTAAACATGGCCTTCCTTTTATTTAAATATTATAATAATTATGTATTGATTCATTAACATTACATTTTGCCAATCCAAGGAATTAGCAATCTTACTCCATGTGATCTTTTCCCCACAGTAGAAATGTTTGCAACTTGGTATTGTAACCACTATAGCCTATCAATGGTGGGCTCAATTGTCTTAAATTCTTTGAATCATGTTGAATGTTTCTCACCTCTCAACATTTATCTGCTGCTGCATGTGGTTGAAACATTAATAATGAGGCATGTTTGTGGTGGCCATCTCTTGTAGCCAGAAAAGTAAATGTCTACCATTTGACAAGCAAGGTAACATAAAGATCATATCAGGCATTCAATAGATGAGTTTTTGACCTGATAAAATAGTGATCAGGCTACATAAAGGAACTTCAGTTACGCAACAACACGAATGGATTCTGAAGCCAGTCTCCCAATTCAGCTGTATTTATTATTTTCCAGCAAAATAAATACTAGAGTCAAGTTACTTTGTCCATGTGGTACAGGACGAATGTGCATATTAGTCCTCACCTCTACTGACATTGGTTCCTATTATCTTTTATTCGACATGCATGTGAGTTCCTAATTTTTTCACGGGCATGTTACTCTAGAGGTATATTTCTCTTTTGGATGTTAAAGTGGTTTCAAAGACCTATGAAGCCCCTTTCTAGCAAGGTTTTCGTACATTTTTGTTTTTACTATCAGTCAGTATGGAGCATGCCAGCTTTGTTATTTATATGTACCATTTTATGTGTTCCATGTTCGATCTGATACGTATGTATTATGGCCATCTCTAAATGTTTGATGATATTGCTGGTGATTCTTGTTGTATTGTGTCCTGTTTCCCCCCTTTACCGCTCACACTCTGTGGTTGTTGATTCTCCACTCACAATTATTCCAACCAAGACATGTGCCTAGACTCTTTCTGAAAGTATATAGCTGCTTGGAATTTCCAATAATATGTACCACAACTTGATACTCTGAGAACATCATTTGCCTGCCCGGGAAGTCGGTTCTTGGAAAATGCTTTCTGTTTAGAACTTGTTAACATTAACTTGTTAATATCCATACAAATGATTATCAATGCATTATTTTGTACCCTGACTCGTCACTAGTTTAACATGCATATCAAACTTCATACAAGTACGTAGTGAAGAAATAAAATGTCAAACATCTACTCAAATTTATTTGTTTGGAAAAATCAAAGGAGTTTGGTGATGTTATCTCTAATGGAGACTTGTGGAGGTGAAGGGAATCTCCATTGTTGTGGTCCTTGTTAGTTCATCACATTGCTGATAGCCCGAATCCTTATCACCATAAGTCCACCTAAAATGAAAGTAATTTATACGGATTCCCCAACTTTTTCCAGCTTGGTAATGGCTGAGCACTTTTGCTTATTGCTACTCCATATATTTTGGAGTGGCCTTGAAGGTTTGTGATTGGGATATATTTTACCTGTATCCTTATATATCATGGAAATCAGGATTTGTGGGTGGGTTTAAAGCTCATGAAATAGTAATCTTTGTCTGTGAACTACTAGCATATCAGAAAATCCAGCCCTTCCAGTGAAAGATGTCCACTAGTGAAGCATCTGTTAGCATAAGAACAATAACCACCCATTGGGAAGAGAACCTTAGAACCAAAGAATAAAGGCTCAAAAGAACTTTTTCAGGGATTGGATCTTCTTGTTTGTGAAAGGATCTTCCTCAGATTTGGTGCTTGATAATGAGCAAATATAGGTCACCGCAGCATCAGGTTGATGTTTGTGCAGTACATGTGCACTTGCATACTGTACAACGGAATAGGTGGGACTCAAATAAATTCAGTGTAAAATATGTTTATATGCCATTAGAAGAGAACCTGAGGTGACAACAGTTTGTGGTTTATATCATCTGGATAAGATATGATGCAATTATTGTGAAGGTTATAGTGGGAAATCCAATACTCAGCCACTGATTTAAATTTTAGCCACATGAACCAATTTGGTTTGACCAGTCACCGGTTTGTCGTATAGCATGCAACTATGCAAGACTGTTGTGTAGGGACTGATATTTTCTTGCAACCAGACTACCATTGTCTTCTTTATTGGCCCTGACAAAATTTGGCTGTAACTGTGCATTTGTTTCTTTTTTTTCTCTTTCACTTTTAACATGTATAGAGCTTGGTCTGGGCATGTTATAAGTTTGTGATAGTCCACATGTGAAGAGATTGTCAAATTGTCTCACAAGCCTCCACCCATCAATTGAGTCTTTAGGTTGGATCGGGTTTTAACTTTTAACACATTTTTATGTTTCATGGCCCTTCTTGCCTTGCAAGCCCAACCATACTATAGCTACTAAAGATATAATAAGTCATTTTATTTCAACTTTTCTTAGTTAGAACCAACTTGTTGATGAGTGTGAAATAACTATTTGTTTTGCTTGGATTTTTAAAGCCACCGCAGATTTGGGCAGAGGTGGATGGGGATACCTTTCCATCAGTTGAAATATCTGGTTTGGGACACTTTAAATTTTAGGTACAGTGTTGAGCACACACTGTTTTAGACATTGGTGTAGTGGAATTGAATCTGCCATTGCACCAGAAACAACCTTATATGGTTTATTTGCTTAAAACCATGCCAACCATGAATTAATTGCATATATCGAAGAACTTGTACAATGAGCTACAGAGTTATTTGACAGGAAAGCAAATATGTTCTGTTGGAACTTGGGTCAGGCTCTGTAATTTAATGTTGTATAAGTTTCTGCTTTTTTTATGTGAGTCTTTGTTTCCTTGTAAAGGATCAATGAATCTGTGAAAAAAACTCTATACATTTAAAAACCATGTGTAGGTCCCAATATGTTTATAAGTGGCGTCCCCAGTGTACATGACCCTTGTTGATTGTTTGTGGTGCAATGAAATGAAGATTAGACTTTATAGGGTGAACGTGTTTTTCTTCATTGTCAACGATCCAATTCCTAACTTATTCCTTTGTTCTGTTCACATTTTCCTTTTTAGTATAATTTTGTGTTCTACTTGTGAATCCACAAAGTCGTAGTTATATCTGTCTTGAACAGAGTACTATACATATACTAGTACACTGTTATCTGTAGTCTAATGCTGGTTTTGATCTTTGGTTTGTTAACTTCGAAATTGTTTGTTTGATTTTTTGACTACCAGTATAACAAATATGCATTTTATAGATGTGGATCTATAGACTTGAGAGAGTTCGAATCTAGATGATCACCCCACAAGACAGAGCCCATAAATAGTTTCATGTGTGGAGTTTCATGATCTTAGATCCTTTTACTTTGGTCTACATGTAACGAGGGGTGTTAAAGTGGAAGTAAAGAATAGAGTTAGTTATGATTTTCATGCCTTGTTATTGATTCTTGGCTCAATCAACTGTCAAACTTTGCTTCTTTTGATAATGTCATTCTAACTGCAGTCAAAATAATCATACTTCTATGGCGGGTGTGAAAAATAACAGTGTTATGTTGCCTTTATCATCCCAGTCAACGGAGGAAGATGACCGCAGCATTCCCTCATCCTTGTCCAACAGGTTACTAAAACCGAGATGAGAAATGTTTGGGGGAGGAACTTCGGTTTGATTGATCAGCTTCTTGTTAAGCACTCTTACATAGTTTTGCTGCTCTGCAGTTCATCTACTTGTGCCAAAAACAGATGAAATAATAGTGTTCTGTTCTCTATCTTATGTTCATTTTTTTATTAATTAGAGTTATGCTTCATGTAGCTGTCAATTTGTGGCTGACGAAGCTTTGATATAACTTTCAGGCAATAATAGTGGATGTATATTCCCAAGATGTTTCGGGTCAAGGAGATTATTGGACCGAAATCTAAGCTGAGCTCTACCTGTGGTTCCTGTGATGTTGGCTGCAAAGGTTTGTCTAAACATGCCCTTTGAAATCTTCATCTCTCCTTGTATTCCACCCCTTCTCCCCCCAAAGGCCAGTATTTGGACTATGGATGGCAAGAACATAAATTCATAAGAACGTGTAAATGAAGTATCCTTGTCCGCCAGATGATAGGACATACTTGTTTAGTACTGCTTTTGTTTTTTTATCGGCAATGAAGGGGTAAATCCTAAACCTTACCCCTCTCTAGTCCCTACCCCTTCTAACTTAACTCTTAACTTAACCCTTAGCCTACACCTGCTTCTAAGCGTATGACACACTATGATTTCAATACTAGACCTCTTGTTTAGTACTGCCTTTATTTTTTCTGCCAATAAACCGGTAAATCCTAACCTTAATCCTGAATCCATCCCCACCCCCTCCTAATCTAACTCATCACCTAACCCTTTCCTACACCTGCTCCCAAGCATATGACACACTAGGATTCGAACATTAGACCTCTTGTTAGGTAGTGCTCGTCGACCAGCCAAGATTCTACTACTTTTGTTTGTTTGTATCCATACTGCATGCTTGCTTGTATTCTCTCTGGTATGGCCTTGGTCTCTTTGTGCATCTTCTACCTTTTTTTCCTTTACCCTTTTTTAATTATCAGTTATTTTGTAAAGCTAATGGTGAAATGTTATGTACAGATTTCTCAAATAATCAATGATCTTAAAGCTGCAACTTTGATTATGGGTGCTTCTGAAGAAAAATACGGGAGGAGTTTGCGAGAATTGCTCCAGCAAGGCTCTCCCATTTTCGGCTCACAAGGAAGTTCTGAAATTAATGCTATTCAGTTGGCAGCTGCAGAACTATATATATAACGTCACCAAAGACTTAACAGAGAAAAATCTATTAAGAAGCTCCTACCTTTTTTTGGTTACAGTGCTCCTTCCTAAAAAAGATCTTGAAATATCTTTTGCGTTGATTGACTAAATATGGAAATTGCATTATGAGAGTTCAAGCAGGTGATGCTTTTGCTCGCTCAGCGTGGAAAACTAGTTCCAGTTGAAAAAACTAGAAGTTCTGTATGATGTCAATCTGTTGAAGTGCAATACCTGGTTGGCAATAAACAATCTGCGTTTCCAACTGACATGTTGGGAGGAGCTAAACTTCCTGAAGAATTTAAGTCCCCAATATCTATGAGATTGATGTTTGACCCTGTTGTTGTTGCCTCTGGAAAAAGCGTATGAGAGGCTGTGGACACAAAAATGGTTTGATGAGGGTAATAATAATACAGGTCCAGAAACAAAAATGAGATTGCATCATCTGTCATTGACTTCAAATACAGCCACAAAGGATGCAATATCTACATTCCATGGTGTATTAAGTATGGGATCGCCATTCCTGACCCGAGTATGCAAGCAAAAGCCATTCACTTATGGGAAACTTCTTCTGCTTCCATTGCTAGCTTTGGTAGTTCTTTGAAAGATTTACTTCTGCAAGATCTTAGCAATATAGTGCCTCGATCTTAAGGTACTATTTATAGTTCAGATTCCTCCAATGCTAAGATCACAAATAGGTAAAAGTTGATTCCAATGCATACTATTGGCGCTCCTCTTTGTTCCCAATCTAATTTAGATACACCAGAGGCAGACATGAAGTCTTTACCGGAATTCCTCGAGCTTCAATGGAATCTATTGTGGTGGTGAATAGCATAGATCTTTCAGGTAATATTCATCTTGTAGTTAAATATGGTCAGTATGTAATTGATTTGGTTGGCTCCAAATGCTAATTCATATTTTCGTAGGTTATGTTGACAACCATGATTATTAATATACTACTCTCTACCAGTTGAATAATTGGATAAGAACGCACGGTTAGTGTGAGTTGGTTCCGAAATTTAGTCTAGAATTGTATCCATCTATGTTCTTACTTCTTTTTTTATAAGCACATTTTTTAGAACGACTCGATTTTCAGAAGATGAAAGACGAGCCAAGGTGACCCTCACGGGACCACCTCGAATACAACCGAACAAACTAGACACCCGAACAAAGGGTCTAACAGGTCCTATACCCAGATTTTCCAACCATTAAACAACCATACAACTATGTTCTTACTTGGGCACTGAAATTCTTCACACTGATTTTTCTTGCATGATCACAGGCAGCTTTCATGTGTCGTTTGATTCAATTAATGGACAGTGATATACGAAGAACTTTGAGCTTTGAAATGTAATGTTGTGGGATCTAGCAGATATGGGTGCCTAGCAGATATTATATAATAACTAACCTGCTTTGAGCTTTGCAGTGTAATGCTGTGGGCTCTTCCTTTTGCTGCTAGGGCCAACTTTGGTGGGAAGCAGGTATGAATTCTTTGCTTGATGATATATATGATAGCTGGTGATGATTATATAGTTGGCCAGTAACTTAATCTTGACGATGGATTTGAAATGCCACCCTAGTTTGTGGGGCAGTGACCCTAGATTGTGGGGTAGTTGTACCTTACTCATTTTACGCATCTTCACTGCATTCAGAATATGTCAATGTATTTAGTCTGCTTCCTAACTTTGGATATATATGTACATGTTTTATACTGATTGATTGTCTCCCCCAGAAAGAAGATATTGGGTGCCAGAATATGGCCCTCCAACCCCTGTAATCTTTCACTACACCCTATTTCGATTACGCCTTTTTGTTGAGTGCAATTGTTTCATTTACTCTGTATGGAAGCATCATATTGTTTCAATTCAAGCTATGCTCTTCTTCTGTGAGATTCAAAACTGAACAAAATTGTTTAGAGTGAGTACTAAGATTGAACAACATTGACAATTTGGATACTAAATGTGAATGGGAAAAGGTTTTGAGTATTAGTTTTGAACAAAATTGATGGTTTGGGTATGGTTTTTGAATACCGAAGAGACGTCGGGTGACAAGTGTCAATCAATGGTAGGTGAAAGGAGAGGTGGGTGGGGGGACATTAGGCAATGGGGGATGGATTGGAGAAATGAGAAAAGGGTGTAAAACACAAACACAGTTGGTAAGTGGGAGATGAGAAGAGAGATTATGAATATGGCCAAAGGCAATGGGAGAGACAAAGGCATATGAAGGTGGGTGGAGAATTGAGCTCTTCCCAACATTTCCCCAACCCTTGGTCTCCTACCCACCTTCCCTCTTATCCTCTCCCTTCCTTTCTTTCCAAACAATACTTGTTCCCATCCCATTATTTAATTCAAGAGTAATAGTATATGTGTTTTTGTTTTGTTTTTTTTGCTTGTGATAATATGTCGACGAAAGGGTATGATAATCTTAATAATAGTGATATTGATGTGTCATAATTTACTAGTCATATTGTAGGTGTCATAACCAATATGAAATCAATGATTTCAATCATAATATTAATGTTATTATTTGTAGAGAAAAGAGAGGGTATTATACATCATATGCTAGTTTCTTGTAAAAATGGAAACAGTTCACACATTGTTTTAGTTTAAGTGTTTTATTCCAAACTAGTCATAACTTTCGGCAAGATGGTTTCAGTTTAGTTCAAGTGTAGCTTCCTTTGAGGTTTCAATCATTTTCAAACAACCCTTATTCCATTAAGAGTTGAGGATGACTTTTCTCCATTCCTAACTTAGCATCTGTCTTGAAATTAGATAAGGTAAAAGAATTCAACCGAACTAACGGGTCAAAAAAGATTTAAGAGTCAATATTTGATATAACGATTCCCTGCATATACGAATGTTTCAATCATTGTGTGATCAAAATATCTTACTTAACCCCGACACATAGATCAATAATTCAAATACTTAATCTAACAAGTTTTGGTAACAAACAAGTAACCAAGGTTCTAAATATCGTGAGGCGCCAATCGAGCGGTTAGGGTCTTTTGAGGATTAGTCGGGTCGACCAACAAGAAAATGGTGTCTAAATAGGACCTGGGCGGAATTTTTAGAACACTACTGATAACTCACAAGGAAGTAGTAGTAGTAGTAGAACTTTTGAAAGGGCAGTATGTAGCAAGTGGATACTCATTGAATAGACAAACAAACCATGGAGACTGGAGAGGTAAGTAGTATTCAATTTTGTGGCGCCAGTAAGCAGAGACAGAGAGAGGCCAAAAAGGACCCGCTGAAACGGCGTCGTTAGAAGCAGAAATGGACATTGGAGACTCACTCCCACATGAAGGTTTGTGTCTCCGGGACCACTCCCCACTCTTCTCATCCATTCACACTCTCTATTTATTCCCTCCGCCTTGCATTTTCCAATCAATCACTCAATCACTTACACAATACCTCCACAGACTGCGCTCTGTACTTCCACTTCCCCAGACATGTTGAACTTCCCCGGCTGCCTCGCCGGCAACGGCGCTGACATGTCCGTGCTCCAGCGACAGCAGCTCAGACTGAGCTACGGCTTGCTTCAGCAGCACCACCAGCTCCAACCCAAATCTTTTGATTTCAGTGCAATGCCTCAGTTTCAGGGTCTCATGCTTCAACACAATTCAACTGCCTTTCCTCTACATGGAGATGGTAATGAGTTTCGTTCTGCTTCAGCTTCGTCTCCCGAGATGGCAACGAGCTCTCTTGACATGGAGCACTCTGCACTTTCAAGAGCTTCTGTGCCCGTTATGAAGGAGGAGCTCGAGGAAGAGTCTGGCTTGATCAAGATGATGAAATGCGCCGTGGGTGGAAACAGCTTCAAGAAGAGAAAAGCTGAGGTTTGTTACTCTTCCTCTTTCTTCTTACTTCAAATTTGAATCACTGAACTGCATCTTGATGATAAAAATAATTGTATTTTTTTTATCATCTATTTTCAGTCTAGTATAGCAGAAGAGAGCAGAGACAAAAGAAGGAACCGAGGAGCTGTTGAGGAAGATGATCATTGTGCAGAAACTCAGAATGAGAACTCCAAGATCCCAGATGCTCAGGATCAGAAACAAGATTATGTCCATGTCAGGGCTCGCCGAGGACAGGCCACTGACAGTCACAGCTTAGCAGAAAGAGTAAGCTTTCGACAATCAATCCACTTATATTTTCACATATGTTAAAGTTGGATCACAATTTTAACGGCTGAGATGTTTCTAAACTTTGGAACTTACCAAATTTAACTTTAGATTTCGTAAACCGGCTCTAATCTCAGGTTCTGTATCATTGTGACATATATAGGCTAGAAGAGAAAAGATCAACAAGAAGATGAAATCTTTGCAAGAATTGGTACCTGGATGCCACAAAACAACTGGAAAGGCCGGAATGCTCGACGAAATCATCAATTATGTCCAATCCCTACAAAGACAAGTTGAGGTAATTAACTGACAAGTTTTACAACCAGTCACTCATGTTTATGAACCTTGAGCACTTCTGGAATTGAGCCCGAAATATTTTCTTGCAGTTTTTGTCCATGAAACTTGCTCATGTGAACCCCAGGCTAGAATTGAGCATTGACAACATCTTCACCAAGGAGGTAAGAAAAAAATACAGCCTATTTGAATCTTCTGATAGTGACATATTTAGATAACTGAAACTGACTTTCCCTTAAAATGATTCTCCTATGAAGTTTCCTGCTTGTGTCACCGCTACACTATCTGAAATGGCGAATCTGTCTTACAATCAGCCCAATTCAGTACAACCAGTTGCTGCAAATTGTGAAATGGATATGCTTATGCCACTGAATCCTCTACAAGCTGCACAACCAAGCGTTTCGAGCTCTCCTGTATCTGTAAGTAACTTGGAAATGTGTCTCATTTTTCATAATTGACTCCTGTGCTACTCTTTTGTAACTATGTCGTGCTTATTCTGGTTATTTACATTGCAGCAAGTTCAATCACTTTTGCCTTGGGAGACTGATTTGCAGAATTTTTACAATGGCGGGTTTCAGTAGACTACATCGATGGTTTCTTCTCCCACTTGTAATTAACAGGTATACTTCTACATCCAACAATATTATAAACATGTTGACAATAAGTTTGAATGGGAACTGAAGTGTTGCTGAACTTGTGTTTCTCAAGCAGGATATGCAATCGTTTGTGGATCCTATTCATCATCTCATGGATTTTTACGTCAGATTCTGGACGAATGATATAGCATTTTATTCATCATCCTATTTTTTTTACTGTGTATATTAGTTATCATTTTAGTAACACTATCGATTATAAATGTATAAGGCAAGGCAACATCAAGATCAATTTCTGGTTTTGCAAATATAGTGACTAAAGATATATATGTTGCCTGTGTGGAGTGGAAAAGAGAAAGTAACAGATAGGACCACAGAACACAAAGGGGTCCAAAACCCTGAAAGAAAGATAGTGATTGAAAATGGCAGTAAGGAATTATTGTTGGGAAGATAGAAGTACTGTTGGTGTGGTCCTGTAGAGGCAAAGAAACAGACCTTTGTTTTTGAGTTGCAAATTGGCCTCCAAGTTGTATCTGCATCTGTTTTATGAGATGTTTGGCAAATTGCAAATGTCTAGTTGATATGCACAACACTACACAAACAGCAATCAGAAGTTGCTTTCAATTTCATTTGTTTTTCTTTTATTGAACAATGTATCTATAGTTTAAGAGCATCTCCAATGGGTCGGGGCAAGAGAGGCGTTGCAGGAATTATTTTTGGTCTCCTACCACTACCTCTTGCAATGGTGGGTTCAAGAGACGTTGCAGCAAGGGTAGTAGCAAGAGTAAATTTAGCATTTTCTCTCTAAAATCCCTTGCGCAGACGCCTCCTACATCGTTGCTGGGTTTAGCAACTACCAATACTCTCTCCTCCAATCTTATTATTTTATTAATTTCTCTCTCTCAAACTCTAACCAAACATGAGATCCATCATGCTGCAAAACAAAGTAAAATGGGTTTATAAGGTAGTGCTTGCATCCAGTAATAGACTGTCACTTTACTCTGCTCTATTTCATTACAAAGTAATTCATGGAGTTGAGTTGCCAATAAACATAAAAATAAAAAATAAAAACAACAACTGAATCAAACCTTCCCTTTGGGATGCCAAATGTAACGCCCCAAATCCGGTTTGACCAGAAATGAGACGTTATCTTTGAAAAACATTTGAAACGACAAGA
>JAYMTN010000456.1:0-16605 GCA_036897425.1 Erodium trifolium
TGTTTCTGAAATTAATATTCTCTGAAAATATCCTTGGACTTTAAGTTACCTGGTGTTATTTCATCTGATTTTTAAAACTAATTTTTCTATAATTATTTTCAATATGTAGTCGATATTTCTTCGTTCAATCAATCGACGGTATGATGAGTATAAAGTTAAATACTGTGAATGATCATATTCAAAGGATAAATTTTGTGATTCAAAGATAGGGCTAATCGTTGTGATTTGTAAAATAAAAAATAATGATAATTAAAGGTATACTTAAAATAGTGTGATTCGTAAAAATAAAAATAAAACTGCTAGTTGTGATTAGTAAATTTCCTTGAAAATAAATCACATAGGTGAAGTTTATCAATCATAACCATTAGTTTTCACATAGTCTTATACAAATCATAACGGTTAACTTTATTATTTTATGTTGAAGTATAAGTACCATATTGAAAGTGTATGGACAAATTGAATATTTGATAAGCATGATATTTTGGATTGGATTGGACTTTAATATGGTATCAGAGCTAGTTTGGCCCATGACCCGTGTGTCACCTCCATCATGTGATTTCCGGTCCATAAGCAGATGTCCAATTCTGCTATGGCCTATGGTCCACGTGTAGATGTCCAGTCCTACATATGAGGGGGAGTGTTGAAGTATAAGTCTTACATTGAAAATGTATGAACAAATTGAACATTTGATATACATTTTGATACCTACACAAATCAGTTCGAGCTTTTGAGTTAGACTGCGCGTTAACATTTTACAAAACACAACACTTGTCACTTAAGTGAGATCGTTCACACCTATTTTGTACTTTTCACCCTGACTTTCAACTAGACAAAAATATAATAAATATCAATCCCGTTTTGAAAATAAAACTCAAAGAATCTAGACTATTCTTAAGTTGTTGATTTTCCTAGTATAAATCATGTACATCTCTTAACCAATTTCTTAATATTTTTTATCATGTGAACGATATTTTTAAAAGTTCCTCCAACTAATTGATGATGTAACAAATACAAATTTAATTCTAATGATGATCATACTTTAAAAAGAATTGTTGTAGTTTAAACGTAATAAAATCAATCTTTATAATCAGCTTATAGTAAAGTTAATCAAAGTAAACATTATAATTTTAATTGTCAAAGGAAGCGCAAAACCCTAGTTTAAGAGCTCTATGTCGTCACACGAAGAAAAGTCATGATTATGGCCATGACTTATGTTATGACTATGCTTCTATTTTCCCTGTATCCTTTCCCCATGCACCTCTTCTATGAGTCATGTGAAGGTTTTTTCTGTTAGTGTTCCTTTCGAGTCGCCGCTAGGCGCTAGCCACTGCGTCATTGGCTCCCTCCCGCCATCAACGAAGCGTCTCTCGGTCTTGTTCTGTCCCCCCACTGCAACTCTGATGGTTGGCGTCTGACTTACCTCGGCGTCAATCGACCTCAAAGCTGCATCTGAAGTCGTCGTCGCCGTCTTTGAAACCGCCAGCGGCGCGTCCTCCTCCCTGGCCTTCACCACTGCACTCTCCTCGACCACTCCCTCAATTATGGATTTGTCAAATCGAGTGGGTCTTTTTTATTTTATCTGATTTCGTCTTTGCAGGAATTCAGTGCTCTAGGGACTGGCTCTGGGAGGGGTCCCTGGTAAGAGCTATGCCTCCCTTTGAAACTGATGAAAGCATATTCAGTCGCACTCTACAGAGTATGATGCGTTTAGGCAACACCTTGAGCAGTCATAGTCAGTTTCGTCTTAGTTTATTTTCAAATACTGTTTATAACGGTTATAATCTTAAAAGAATAGCGAAATCTATGTTCCATGTCTGTTCTTGTACTCGTTTGTAGCTGTATTCTGATTTTAATGAAATTGTACATTTTAGTGAGAGAAAAAAAAACATTATAATTTAAAAATACGTGAAAATTAGTCTCTGATTAGTAAACTCCTGAAAATTACTCGTACTTTCACCTGTGATGTATAAAACGGTACATGATGAGATAATAGGAAAAAGAGATGGGCCCAGAAATGATGGGCCTTTATTCCTGATGGCTATTCATCAATTTCATAAAAGGTCTTGTCGGCCCAACGAACGGGTCCACAGTTGTACAAGTCATCATTCCTACATGCCATGGTATTCACATGATGCAACTAATGGTATCCAATGTATACATTAAGGACTTCAATTTTTCCAACTCAAATATATATATAACATAATCAACACGTGGCGGAGATCACGTTGCACACGTTTATGTACAGTGATATGGCACGTGTGCAAATCACGCACGTGCACGGGAACAGCTAGAATCTCTCACGAGACAGGAACTAGCTAGTAATAATAATATATAATGGTATGTAGGTGGCAGTGGTTAAGGGCTCTCATAGTATGTCTCTTTTTATTGCTTTAATAATTATTTCCAGTATGATTAACTATTATTTTTTGAAGAAATAATAATGATAATAATCAATTGATGTTCAACTATTTAAAAAAGCACGTTGGAAATGAACCCTCAAAACCCGATAACGTCATTCATGGTGGCTTCCTTAATTTGTCTCCCGATTTAAGGTTGGTGAAGTCGATTCTTTACGGCGATCAAGGTTTGTGCTGACATGAATATGTTTTTCGACGAGTTGTTGTTTCCTGAGATGGTTTTGGGCCCCGAATACACTTTGGATTGACTAGCAACATCGACGAAACAGAGTTTGGAGGCGACATGCATGATTCCCGAAGATTGGAGGAGGCTCCCACGGAGATGCGAGACACGAAAGAGGAGGAACGTCCCGCTCCCGTCCCGCTCCCGTCCCAATTCGTTGTGATCAATCACATTCTTCCACCAATTGCTGAGACAGAATCAAGGAACAGTGAAACAATTTAGTATGTACCATGTCGAACGACAATTGATTACTATTAGAGTTTATTTTGTCTTGGCAATGGCCACATATATCAAAACCGAATTTATTTACGGTTATAATCATAAGATCGGAGAGTCACAATTGTTTACGAAAAATATCGATACACATTCCTTGATTCTTCTTTTCATGTGTTTTTCTCCTCTGAATTAATAAAATCCTATTCCTTTCATTCAAAAAAAAAAACAAATCAATTAATTTACTGTTTTTAATTTTGGATTAATTAATTAATTTACTGTTAAAACTTAGCTTTCACTAACACCGAACCGAATCATTGATAATACCATACGCCAATTCGACTTTTTCTTACTCTATTATTGTAATAATTTTAGGTTAAAAAAATCGTTAAAGTTAATGTGCCGGTACACTTGAGAGGGGACAAGACTGTCCTTGATTGGTTCATCAGTAACGGTCCACAACCATATTGGAGAAATAAAATAAATAAAACACATGTTATGAACAGTTTTAAAAAGGAAAAAAACACATGATAGAGCTATAAAATGTTTCTCCTCAAAGCCAGGGAAGTATGAAGGATAAATAAGTGATTCATTAATAACAAACTGATTGTGCTCATAAAAATATGAGATATATTTTATTTAAATAATATATCAAATTACAAAAGTTATTGAATCGGTCGGAAGAACTGAGTTACTATGTTACTGCGTGTTCAATGAGATTAGTTTGGTTAAATTAGACCGATTCATTTTGCCTCCGATCAGTCAAACGAATCTAAATAAACAGTCACATGTTGCGCAACGAGTGAATTGAGTTTGCCGATTAACTAAACGGGACAATTAATTATCCGTTCCAAGGTGGATAATTTGCAACAACACTGCCGAATTACTCAAAAAAGTGTAAGACCATTGAAGTCATCAAAGCTGTCCAATCCAAACCCTAAATAAAAAGCCTATTCCTAACAAAAATAGGATTTTATTAATTCATCGAGGAGAAACATATAAAAGGAATAACCAAGAGATAAGAACCAGGGGATAAACATGGTATTTCTCGTAGACAATTCCAATTCTATTATCTTATGACTATAACCGAAAACATAACTTGTTTTTTTTTTATAATTGCAATCATCGTCCAGATAAAAAAAACTCTAATGTCACTGGCAGAGATTTCTTCCATCAACCCATGTGGCGGGTAGGGAGTACTTCTACACCAGTCTTGTGTTCGAAGTACAAACGATGTAGTTTAGCGAATTTAGACGCTTTGTTAGATGAAAATGTAACCTTACAAAGACAACTGAAATTTTGTACCCTAGTGATTCTAACTCGTAAGCCTAAATGCCTATAAAATGAGAACTAATCCCTATATATAGGCTCAGAAGAGGCGGCTAAGGTGGCTTGGACGACAAGACAGCTTGGTCATCAAGTCGCTTCTCTTAAAGGGAACTTCCCTTCTTCGTGAAGGGGAAAGTTCTCATTCTTTCCAACGAGTCTTACTTGCGGCTCAAGTAGAGGCTAGGCAGATTGTATTAGGCTATTGGACGGATCGGGTCGATGTTGACGTAGTCGCGGTAGGGCCGAGGTGCAGGTGCGGACTAGGGCATGCGAGGCGGTATGGCTGAATCGGTGGGACCATGCTTCTTGGGCTCCTACGGCTGTGCGGATCAGGCCCTCCAAGTGTGGACGGGCCGAACAAGCTCCTTTGGGGCTTGTGGTCACGGTAATGTTGGCCCTCGTTTGAGCGTTAGTGAAAGACGAGCCATCGGCCTGTTTACGTGACTGGCAAGGTTGCACCCTTGTGTTGGGTTACACGGGGCAGTCGGCCCGGTAACAGGTGCGTGACGCCTCGATAGGTTAAGTAAACCTCCCAAGACGTCACACTAAGCTCTTCGGTAACCAAATGTGGCTCGACATGGGACATATTAGATCGTTTGACTACCGCTGTAATCCTATGAGAAGGACATGGTGTGTTCTGTAAGGGGTGTGATGTTAGATCAGAGATCTCAACAATTGATGGTGGAGATTGATTAGTTGGTGCTAGCCGTCAGAACTTAACGGAAGAACAAAATCTCCCATTATCAACGGATTTTGTTTAATTAGATTGAAGATATGCCTTTTAACATATGATGTGTAACACTAATAATCCAACCCTTAGATCAATAATGATCTCAATTTGGAGTACAGGCATGTTATGCAAATTTATAATTTGGAGAGATAATGAGAAGACAGAACAAAGCATGAGACAAGAACTCCAAAAGTGATAACCATTACAGATGTTGTTTGTGCACAAAGAGGAAAAGGAGAACAAAATAAAGTGGCAACCACCACCCACCAAATAGAAGTAATTTATTTTAAGGACAGTTTTGGAATCATGGTTTGGTCCCTACATAATACACAAAATTCACTATCATCTTCCCTAGGTCACAAGGAAACTAGAGACTAATCTCTCAGTTTTTGGTACAAAACTTTGACTTTTGAGCCTGTGAAAAACACGGGGACAATGACAAAAACTAACAGTATCCGTTTTGCAAATACTATGGTAAGTGATTTTTTTTGTAAACGTTACCCCAACTATTTTTCGTCCACATATCCACTGACGTATTTGTTTTTTTATTTTAAAAAGTCAAAAGTAACCATGCAGCAACATACACATAAGGGTTTCAAACGTAAAATGTAAAGAGCAAAACTGTCATTTCCAAGAAAATGAAGTGACATTACTGTCACATGACTAATTCCGTCAAGGATAACGGGTTTACAAACATAAAATAATTGGAGAAGGATGTCATTTCCAAAACAAAAATAGTTCACGATATCATGGGCAAAATGCGCATAGCTTACCGTCAGTTTTAGCAGTTACCCAAAAACGTTACAAAGCATTTATCAAAAACATATCAGTACAATAAACCCATAAGACAATGCAGAATCAGATGAAACAGCTCTGAAATTGAGACCATCCTGGCCTTTTTTTCTAACACGTAATGTCCAGCAGTTCATGAATCACAACATATGAAACATACATCTTTTGTGAATTAGAGCTAAGCTATACGACACGGCAGAGTTACCATGTACTCGTGATGTTTGATCTTCTATATAGTTAAAAATAATGGATATGATGAAATGAAAAAAATATATATACATTTACGATGGGTCCGAGATTAAATCAGTAGTGAGTACTCTTGATTTCAATGGCCTTTCTCGTTCAAATATCGATATCATCTATTGAAAATTCATCATCGTATTCAGTAACCAGCCCTTTCAGTTTCTGCACCCAAAGAACAAGCATTTTGCAGTTATGTGTTTACATTATCATCTCCATGTATTATGATAATGTATAGGTAAAGTTACATTTACATATTTACATACCCACTTTGACCTTTCGCTATCAATAACACACCCTAAAAGTGAGTCGTTATCAGTAACAATCACTTTTTGTATTAATAAAAAACACCCCGATTTGCACTGTCACCTTTTCTGATAAATGAGAAAGGTGACAACGTGTTCCTGAGTAAATTGGGGATTTTTTTTTTATTAATACGAAGGGTGATAGTGTGTTACCGACAACGACTCACCTTTAGGGTGTGTTATTGATAGCAAAAGGTCAAAGTAGGAGTGATGATGAAGTTACCCATCGATAACAGTCTGTCCATCAATCATTGATATTGGTTAAGGAAATTAAATTTACCAAGGGATAAGTTGATTTTGTTACCGTTACGAATACTTTGGGGTCATCTATACTTGACGAGCCTAGAATGATTTCTCTCCTCATACTTTCTGTGAGCTTGTGGCAAACCCTTAGCTGAGAATGAATCAGGTTTTTCTGAGGCAACATGGCAAAGAAGAGAACAAAAACGTAGTTTTTAAGGAATAGAAATGTTATGCTATACCTCAGATCGAGTAGCTCCACCTACAATGAATACAAAAACACGCTTCCCCATCTTCTTGAATTCACCCGACATCTGTCTTAGTACTGAATCACTACAGCAAGAGAAAAATAAAATAAATACTAAGTGATCGCAAACTTGAAAAATAGCTATTCCGCTTTTCTTATCATTTTTTTTTTACCTATACTGCAATACATTGGACTTATAATATGAAGGCGATCAAGAGGGGCTATACTAAACAATGACATGTTGTGTATGAGAAGTTGAAGAGGTACACACCTTGAAAATCCATCATCGGAATTTCGACGCCTGGCCCATGTTGGTGTTCGTCTTGATCTCATCGAATGGGCATGGGGTATTGGATTTGGCCCAGCTGAGACGTGGGATGGCCCATGGAAGATTGGGCTTGGATCGTTCATACAGGGATAATCGTCCTTTGATAGTTCACCTTTTGCAAGTTTTTCAAGAAGGTCCTGACAGGGAAAAAAAAAAATTTCAGGTCGTTTTGCATTTCCTACAGTAAATTCAGCATGGCATGATGTTCTGTACCGTAAAAATCTAGTGTTCCTCCAAGGAAAGATGAGTTCATGGTCCATTCAGTGCCAACAAGATTAAGAATGTCAACGAAGAAAAGATGAGTTTGGTCACACAATGCACTTACTTTAAGAAATTATTGAATTTCATCACCCAACGGAAGGGAGAGAAGTTGAGGAATCGATAGTTCAATCATATTAATCAGCCAAGCTCTCTTACCAAGCAGATGTTTGCAACCGTGGTTAAAAAATTAGCTACAAATGAAAGTTTTTTTTTTTTTCTTTTCCAAATAGACCATTCCTAAAACAGGAACATATTAACAAAACAAATGAAGGATATTAAGATCGGGAACCATATATGATGGATAGGAAATAAAGAACGAAACGATTTGGAAGCACAACACCAGAACTTATCTAATGAACCGGATGATTCAGATAGCCAAAGGCAATAACTTCTTTCCAAATTATGTAAATCACAAGGTTCGAACCAAGTGAAGTAAAGGTAATTTTTATCAGCAACACCCACATACCTCTATCACGGGGTAAAAGCGTGTCAGTGCCCATCCTCCTTCATTAGGTTTATCTTTTCTAAAAGCACGTTTTTTCTGACAAAACATTACAAGAACAAAAAATGCTCGTTTGTAAGACAAATACTCTAATCAGAAGCAGTTATTCAAACATCAAGTATATGTTTACCTTGTGCATATCAAACTTCATAGCAAAAGGTACATTTGCACATTTTTTGGTTTCTGCTGTAGGTGTTCCAAGTAATCTCATATTATTTACGGCGCTGACATCCTCTGGTGGTAAATCCGCCAACTGAATGGGTTCACGAGTAATTGCAAAGATGACATGCATTACTAAAATTTTCAAAACATCCAGTCATGCAGGAAAAAGTTATATTAGAAGATAGAGACTAGACAAACCGTCAGTAAATGTTGCCCCTCCTCACTCTCTAACTTCTCGGGATAAACGGCTGCAAAAATCATCAACACGCGCAACTTATTTTCATTAGTTACATCCTGCATAAAAACGGCGTTTCTAATTAGTAAATTAATTAGTGAGATATAAGGCATAACTTTTCTAGTTAGTATGCATACTTACTGGGTTTGTAGTTAAAAATTTGTGTACATCTTTTAATCCTGCATCTCCAAAGACAAGATCCTGCTCCAGCTGCCCAACAACACGTAGCCCCAGTTCCCTGATCATTCTATTAATTTTTCCTGCAATCTGCATCAATAAACCCTTGAGTTGCAAGAGACAAAGAATGTCATACTTAAACATCATCATTAATTAAATTCTTAACGAGCAACCTGCTGATTATGAAGTTATTTAATTATCGTTATAAACTATTTTGAAAATGAGTTTCAAATTCAAAGTGTCTGCTAACCTCTACATGGAGCGAGAGCTTGTCCATCTGTTCACTATATTGCGGCAATCCTTGGACTATCTTTTGCAAGTCCCGTGTTGACAATTCACCTCCATCCCTGCACAGAAGGTAATCTCTAATATGGGGCATATCATAGCGCAATTTAGTGAAATGCACTATTTTCTGAGTTGGAACAGTAATTAGCACAGATTTAATTCATACACAGTTTAAGAAGAGCTTATAGATACATTAAGCCAAGCTTTTAAAAGCTGAAACAACAAAGTAACCAAAATATACAGCAAATGTTGCACACACCAGTAAGAAAATATTCATGGAAATATCTCAATTACTTAGGATGTGTTGAAGTCTTAACTCAAGCACAAGATCAGGAGTTGTATGTTATTAAACCTTGATTTTAAAAAATTCAACGAGAAAACTCATATCAACCTTTGTACTTGTGCAGCCTTGTTTTTTGAAACAAAGTTAGTCATCTTGTCATGTAACCGTTCACTAGCCTGCAATAATAAAGAAAGTGATCAAACAACTTTCAACAAAATTACATTTAAAAAGAAAAAGGAGCGGATGAGGTGTAGCTTAGAGATACATCTGCTATATGTGCATGGCGAAGTTCAAGCCAGATGGGATCACGATCTTCCAAAAGAACTTCTTTTTTCTCAGGTGCCTCACCTGTTTTGCTTGGAACCTTTACAACAAAAATCCAGAATGTACCTTCAACGGGAGCATATCAATTAGCATATTCAAGAACATATTTAAAACTTGTAAAAGTACCTCGTGGACATATTTATTTCCCTCCAAATTCAGTAGATCATGGCACATGGCATCATATGTCCACTCGTGTATGATAGGAGCAATCTAGAAATGCAAAGTTAGAATAATCGTCACAAATAATACAAGCATAATATGTGAGCCTATATAAGTCTTTAACAGCAAGGCATTCATAACCTGATCCACAGATCTGTCCAGGATGAGCAAATCACATGTTTCCTGCACAGGGAAGAGATCATTTTGTTTATATTTGGTAAGATTATTCCAGACTCCGGCTGCAAGTTTCGTAGGAATCAGATCACGGAAGGTTGTCATCGTGGTTGCATCAAGTGATTTGGCAGCGCGGTAGCGCACAAATGGGAACTCCTGAAAATTGAAATACCAAAACTTCACGAACATTGAAGAACTGCACTGTAAAGTTAACGCCCATTTTTTTGTGTGGATAAGTACCTTTAATGAAGCAAAAACTGTAGCAATGCGAGTGGCCATCACATTCAAACAGACATCACCTTTCCGAGTATTCTCCTCATCCCCATATAAGTCCTCCAATGCGTTGTCAGTATCTGTGACGAAACACTGTACAGAGAAAAGGGCAATTAAAACACCATGACAATGGGGAAAACAAAGGGTAAAAATACATGAACTTGTAGATGTAAGTCATCAGCAATTCCATTCCAAATATCAAGGCTTTAAATGTCTAAAATAAGTCCATCATATTTCATAGCAGAACATGAAATTCTAAGCATGAATAGTTACAAATTCCATCATCAATTTAAACCCAATGGATCTCCTTTTTCTATTGATTTCAACTATCAACTTGTGAATCACATTAAACTTAAGTTTATTGCTCCAAGTCTCAAATAATGATAACCCTGCATTTGGGGACATGAATTTCTTAATTGAAATTAAAATTGCAGAATATAATTAGTTTTTCTTGTACTCAATAGAAGTCGACAAACAGTTCCATGTGTTTGGTAAGTGTGTTAAGAAAAATAAGTTCACAACAGGTTACGCGCAAACCTTGCCTAGTGAAGGCAATTATATATGAAAATAAATAAATACAAACTGAATAAAACCTTTAAACACATCGTACAACTTTAGATTAAGACTTTCGCTAAATTTTACAGGTATGATTGAGAATACATTTATTATCAAATGTTGAAAACATCATAGATTATGATGGTAAAAGAGTTTTTGGTTGAGTTTCTCCCCCTTAAATGGGTTATAAGTGCTAGATTGTTTCACGTGTTACGTGTACGCTAAATAATGTGACATCCGTGGTGTCACAAGAGATCCATTATGCACAGATATGTACGGCACCATAACCCTCAAATCCTATTTGTAACTTGCTTAAAGGGCCTTAAAAAAAATCATGGCATTCCAGTTTATCTAAGCTTGCCACACATTATCCAACAAGTTCACCAAAGTAAGCATCACATACCTGACCATCTATAGCAAAGTATTCCAAGTTCATCTGCATATTTTGACCCAAATAAGAAAAAAAATATTAGTAGCTTTCGATCTAGGAAAAATGGTAAAAGAAGCAACTAGCTGAGATATGAAACTTTGTCGACATAACCATCATTCCACAATAAAAAGAAACAAAATGAACTGCAACCTCTCTCAGTGCTAATATCCGAGGTATCACCATGGTGTCTCTCTTGATGAGTTGCACTAACTCTTTTGAAACAGGTGAACAGAAGAAAACAAAGGCCCTTCGCAAAGGAACAAGTGAAACAAAACAAATGAAAATATGTAAATTAAAACCTCCAGAAAATGAAACAAGGCAGGCTGAAATTAGAAGTGGAGGGGGAGTAGATATTCTTGACATACTTCCTGTATAAATGTTTTTTTCCAGACATGTCGGACAAGAACATATCAACACTGCAATTAATGAGAGGGAGGAAAAATAACAGTTTGAAAGGTCCCTGTAAATGCTGCTTGATTCATTACTTCTGAAACTAAACTTAACTGTACATATCTATGTTGTCACTGAAAACAGTGAAAAAAGGAAAGTTCCATTAGAAAAGAAATAAAGGGTAAGATTGCATAAAATTTAATGTACAGCTCCACTCGGATACTTGATACTCAGAAATGAGTAGAGGCATGAAATATATTTACACTAAAGCTTTAAGAAAGGTTTGGGAAAACCAACAGATTTATGACCTAAAGGGTAAAAATAATACTTCTCTCTGGTTGGCTGGATGAAGTATATAGCATCCATGGAAGGTAATGGCTGCCTTCGCTTGTAGATGTCTTCTACCACTGGGAGGAGAAGGCCAAAATCAGACAACAAAAACAAAATATCAAAATAGCCTTGAATATCAATGTAGTAAACAAAGGTTGTTTCTTCCTAATCAGAACACGTATACCCTCATGCATTTTGCAACATGACAATGCATTTACTATTTGATCATTTGGATTAAAAAACTGACTACAATACTTTTCCTGTCAAATATGTGCGGCATGGCAGTTGAGACAAGGTTATAATTACTACACCCTCAATTGAAAAAATATATTGTTTTCCTAATTTGGATGTTCCAAATAAACTCTCTTTGACGAAGTTAGTTATGCATAAAATATCAATAATATCCTTCTAATGATCAAGTTACAACCACTTAATAGGGTAGCACATGGGAACTAATGAGAGGAAGGTCAAACATAAACCTCATTAAACACTTTTGTAAGAAGCCAAATAGGGCACTCATTTCATTTTGGGATGGAGGGAATATTTGTTAATAAACCTATAGAAATAAATAACTAAGCTATTCTGCACCGGCCATGACCTTAAGTAGCTAAGATGGAAGCAAAATGAATCACTATGGAGGATCACCTTGTTGTTTCGAGTAAGGTCAAGTTTTAAATTAAATGTTTGATGCACTGAATGAAAATAGAAAGAAAAAAAGCACATATAAAGGTAAGAGTAAAACCCAATTATGAAGGTTGATTGTTTAGTTTTGGAGCCCGACACGATATATATAACCAGATTTTAAAACTCTTCAATTTCACAAAGTTAGGTTTTCCTGATGATCTTAATAAGTAATTGTTAATTTAAGAATGACTCTATCATCACATTCTGCTCATTCAAATGCTTATTGTCACAAATTAGTTTCAAGCTTACAAAGTGGTACGGGATTTTCAGATCTATGACTAGCATTTCACTATTTAGATAAATTAATCTGTGGTAAGCTTATAACACTTAACTTGTAGTACTTGATGGCCTTTTAAAGTAAATAGAGGAAATGACATCAACATCAACTATTCAGACTCCATAGAGAACCCCTAAATGAGAAATCATACACATATAGCACTTTTTGCATACAATTGAACGATATAGCATAGATCGGGTAAAAATGAAAATGAGAATTGACATAGAAAAATCACAAAAATAGGTTTCAGAGTGATTCTGATTCTTACATGAAACCCCTTCATCTGTGATATCGGCCATCTTGCAAGCATAGGACATAATTCTGACAGTAAATCTATCCATGTCCATGATAAGTACCTATAAGTAACAAATATAAGAACAGAGCTTACATGAATGCTGCTAGTAAAGAAACAATATGAATATACAAAAAGCTAACTAAATTATACTTTGTAACAAGAAAATAACGGGTAGTTGAAAATATGGAGAAACCAAACACAACACATTTTTCTCGATGCAAATAGCTGACCATACATAAATAACACCAAGTCCTACAGTAAGCACTAAAATTCTCTTATCGTGCTTTGGCATTCTGCATTCATCAATATTTTACAATCACCCATAAAAACAAATAAAGTCTATGTTGTTTCATTTCTGTTTTCCCAAATTCTAATGAAAATGTACTTGCTGTGTATGAGCTAATTAACTCCTACACATGCATACAAGTTAACAAACGTATACCCCGATTTTGGGAGAACAACAAAATAATGTACTTCATATCTGCAAAAAGAATGCCATATGCAATACCAGACAGTGTAAATACAAGAGGCAAAAGGAGATCACCAAATAGCCTAAATATCAATAAATCAGATCATGTTTAGGATGTATGAGCTGCATAACTTGGGATCAACAGTCATGTTAAATAACTTGGATATCAAAACAAATGCAAAATTACTCGTTCAAAATATCCAAATAGCATTCAGTTAATTAATTTGCACACCATATGTAGAAAATGCAAATACCTTCCAAGGATTCTTTGCATTATCCGCTTTGGCATTCTTAAGCATTTCGTTCAATAATCCTGAAGAACAATGCAATTCACAGATCTATAAGTGGTTATCATCGCCATCTAATAATCCACAATGCATTAATTAGAATGAACCCCTAATCTACATCAGTTGAAGGTGGCTTCAGCAAACCATACAAATCTAGAGATGGTAATGAAGTAGAAAATATGTGAATATCATGAAGAAAAAGAACAAAACTGTAATTTCATAATCAAAACCTTTACAATATGTTCAATACCTTCTTCCCCAAGCAATCTTCAATCATATACTAATCAAAACCCTGTACCCATTTGGAGTACTGCTTCTTCAACTGCCTATATGCTTTTAACTCCTCGACCCCAAAATTGTCACCATTTTTATCATCATCATCGAATTTCAACACCGTCGAAGACAGAGAATCGAACATGGATAGGCCAGCTTCCTCATCGGGCCGATCACAAACCTCCTTCTCAACCGCTTTGCAAATCACTGTCCCGAAGCTCTCATCAACACTAGCGCAATCGAAAGCTGCAGGACGGTACATAACAAAAGGTTTAGGCTCCAGAGACTGAGTCACCGTCTCTGGCCCGTCATCACCAAGCTCCACGGGATGGACCTCATCACCTAAGATCCCCATTTTCTTAGCTTCCTCCATCACTTCTTCACAACGGAGATTCACTTCCATCTCTGCAGAGCGAATCTCTTCTGAATCTGGCCCGCCAATGTGATGCTCGTGAAGATGTAGCAGGATCGGGAGAGGAACGACCGGCCCTGCAAGGCCATCTTCATCCCCGGGCTGTTTCACCTTCTGCGACCACCTATTGCTCCGGGACAGGGATGGGAATTTTCTCAGGAAGAACGGAGGAAGCTGAGGCAGGTCTGGAACGAGTAAAAACTCCAAGCTTGCTTTTTTCTTGTTCACAAGTACTTCCATGAACTCAGAATAATTTGAAAACGCTAGTTGTAAGAGCCCTACGGGCAAGCTTGCCCACATCCTCCTCAAACCCACTTCCCGTACACTCGTAGGCATGCTCACATCGTTGTAAATAACGGGTGGATTGGACCCACAAGCCTTGAGCTTCTTGCATAAGATTTCATGAGAACCCGAGTTGAAAGGTTTATTCTTTTGAGTACCCTTTGAAGGATTGTTGAAGTTGGAGTGCAAGACTTCTCCAAGGTTACCGTTCAAATACCCATACAAGTAGTCCAGTTCCAAGTACTTGAATCTCAAGTCAAATTTATACTCTTCATCGGGCACAGAGCACAAGAAATCATCTTCGAAACAGATAGATGATCTCTCATGGGCTTCTTCTGATTTCTTCACTAGTTTTAACGATGCATAATATCTTTGTGATTCGAGTTTTCCCGATGACATGAGTCTAACCATTGTAAATCCTCCAAATTTATGTGAAGTTGTAACATTTTTGCTTACAATGCCAAAGCCCAGAACAAGCTCCTTCTTCCTTTGCCACTCAATCCATTCGGGTATCGTGTTCTTCATGAACTCTTCTTTCAGAAGACAAGTTCCACACCAACAATCACAGCCCGACAATTTGATCCCCGAAGGTAGGCCCCACGCATGTAGAGACTCACAAAACTTCGGTTTCTTTGATACTAAAGGAGGCCCATAGCAAAAGAGACCGAACTCTCCACTCCAGAATGACCCTAAGATGATCCCAAACCCACTCTCTGATGCCCATTTATAGGTATGGTCTTGTGAGTGAGACCTTAGTTCAGACAATCTGAAGACATTAACATAGCAAGGCTCTTCAAGGCCATGATCCCATAGCAATACCGGCATCAATGGCTTACGCACATCACAGAGGATCAACATGTTACTCGAAGCCAAAGCATAATGAAAGCCATCAGAACCGGCCTTGCAAAAGGCAAAGAAACGGTCGCTTTTAACTACAGAATGTCTTCTCAATGTATCGATCTTCATCAAAGGACTAACCTTATGTTCATCTTCCCTCAAATCAATTATAAAGACCGCATCACTTCGTGCAACAATGAGAATCCTAGGATGCCAACTAAACTCAACAGCTAACCATCGACATGTAGTTGAACTAGCATGATCATCGCCCCATTTCACTCTCAGGTTAGTACCGCTAAAACACTTATTTTTCAAACACCTCTCTAGATCAAACAAGAACAATTCACCACTATCAAGCAAAACAACACTCTGTTCTTCCAAATGTGGGCTCCAACAAGCATCCACAATAGAGCAACTCTTGAACACCTTACTACCCAAAAGAGCCACAACAGGCTTCTCAGATTCAGAACCAAGACCATCCATTCGAACTTCAAACCAATGAACACTATACATAGTATAAACCAACAGATAGCCAACAGCAACATACCCGTTTCGAGCTGAACCGGAGTCCTCAAAATCCATATCAGCAACAGGATTAGCCACAATCTTCAGAATTCTGTGGCTGCTACCAGTAGCAGCCGTGCGAAAGCCACCATTTTTATCAAACAGAACCTCCAAACACCCATTGCTCACTCCCAATACCGAAAAACCCACATGGTTAGAGTTGTCTCCTGTGGGGAAGAAGGCAAAAACACACTCCTTCTGATGAAAATGGAGGAGGCAGAGGTGGTTCCGAGGAATGGGATTGGGTTCGTTGATGGGCACGGGACCAAAATCGGGGGCAATGGCGGATGCGGAAGAGAGAGGGACATAGGCCGATGAGGTGAGGAACGAGGGAAGGTTGAGTTGAGGAGGAGGTTCTATGAGGGAAGGTGGAGGAGTTGAGCATAGAACAGTGAGTGAATCGAGCTCAGGATTGAAGAAAAGAGGGCCTAGGGATTGCTCGGCTTCGGGTCCGGAGAGAAGAAGTGGGGATGTGATTGATGAGTAAATTGGGAAGAGGGACTTCCAATCTTCTGAAAACTCCATCACGATTGAGACCTTTCAAGTATGGACTACTCTGATTCTGCTGGAAAAAATAATATGTTAAATAAAAGAGCAATTTTTTTTTTTCAGAAAGCCGAT
>JAYMTN010000457.1:0-16604 GCA_036897425.1 Erodium trifolium
ACGAAGATCATCCCGCCGAAGGCCCAGGCGATGCCGAGGAGGCCGACGCTGCCGCAAGGGTCGGGCTGGTTCTTGAAGCCGATGACGGTGGCGATGGTGAAGTAGAGGAAGAGGAGGGTGGCCATGAACTCGGTCATGATGGCTCTGTAGAAAGACCAGAGCTTCAGCTCCGCCGTTTCGAAGAGCGGCACCGGCGGTGGCTCCACGTAGGCCTTGCCATGGTGGTGGTGGCTCTGTTCATCCTCGCTCATGTCCTGTGACATTCTTCCTCTCCTTTAAAACCTCTCCCTATCCTATATCACTATATATATATATATCAACTCACTACTTGTTAGTGACAGAGCTAAGGTCCAAATTTGTGGAGTCAATTGCCCCATCAACTATTTTGAAGAATTTCACATTTAAAAGAAATGTAAGATTTATACAAGATATCAGGTAGATTCACAGCCCTTCCCTCTATACCAGAACCAGCATATATTTAGAGAGTCCCTGATTCAACACAGAAAAAATGGTCCCTATTGTATAAACAAATTGAAAAAAATAGGTTTTAAATTATTGAATCTTAAATAATATCTTCTTGTATTGTAGTTGGAAAAGTATATGAATTTTTTGAAGAAATATCAAAAATATCGTCATTTATATATATTTTTTTCATATGTTCATTTTCATTTCTTTTTCTCACGTTTTCTCTTTTTCTCAACACCAGTCATTCTCTTTTTATCTTTGTATATACCTCACTTAATCAAGGTCTCGTTATGTAGTCGTCGTTAACTGTTTCCTCAATAAATAAATAGATAACGTTTCTTATCATTTTCTTGTTTACTTCTTCACAATCTGGTGTGAGATATAAGTTTTGGAATACAAAGGTACGAGCAATTATTGAACATGGTTAGACAATAACGACCATTATTGACCTCTATCGAACACCAAAAGAGTCCTGAACATTTTACGACATATTTCGTATTGATATCAAACACTGTGTTGGCATTTAAAACACTACTGTAGAAATCAACTTGGTTGACGAATAAAATGGATCCGTGGCTAAAGTTTTTCAACCTTAGCCACGGATACGGACATCCGTCAGGCAAGTGACAATACTTGTCTGGCGGATGTGGTATCCGTCAGCCAAGTTATATTACTTTAGCCACGGATCCACCAGATCGTGTGGATCTGGACCCCACATCGACGAAGTCGGCCCAGATCCACACGATCCCCAACAAAGTTGAAGAAACGTGTCCCACTACTAGATCTAAAGCTATTCGTCAGCGATGGTAAAGAAACACAAGGAGGAGGAGAAAATTGTGGTCAAACCTTTCAACCTTACCACACGGAACCGAGCACCCTACAATCTGAAGCAATTGGTCCAAATCCCCTTCGATCAACACTTTGCGAGGCCGAGAAACGGTTCCCACTACAGATCCAAACCAAATCACCGAAGATAAAGAAAAGTAACGACCTGGATGAGGCAGAAATGGACGGAGAGAGCCAGCGTGTCTATGCGAGAGGGAAGCCGGAGAGAAGGAGGGAAAGAGAAGGTTAGGGATGGAGGAGGTGAAGGTCTCCACCGGCTACAGCCATGGCCATAGCCGTGACCGTGGCCGGTGGAGACGAAGGGGAACGATTATCGGCTAGGGTTTGAAAAGGGATACAACTGGTTCTTTTTAACATCCACTTCACTATATCACGATTTAAGCTCACAGATGTTTGACAACCTGAGTGATCCGGGTATTGTTAATTTAGGTTTTAAATTATTGAAACTTAAATAATATCTTCTTGTATTGTAATTGGAAAAGTATATGAATTTTTTGACGAAATCTAAAAAATATCATTATTATATTCTTTTCATATGTTCATTCTCATTTCGTTCTCTCACGGTTTCTCTTTTTCTCAACTCAAGTCCTCATAGAAGTAATTCTCGTTTAATCTTTGTTTGTACCTAACCTAATCGAGGTCTCGTTATGTAGTCGTTGTTAACTGTTTTCTCAATAGATGGTTAACGTTTCTTATCATTTTCTTGTTTACTTCTTCATAACAATCTGGTGTGAGATATTAGTTTTGTAATACAAAGGTACGAGCAATTATTAGACATGGTTAGACAATAATGACCATTATACAATGGCCTCTATCGGACACCAAAAAAGTCCTGAACATTTTACGACATATTTCGTATCGATATTAGACACTGTATTGGCACTTAAAATTTCCCAAATGTTCAGATATAACCATTATGATCCAAATGTATCTGAATTTACTCGAATGGATTACATCAAACTAGGTATTGGATGGAGAATCATCTTCAACAGTCTTAGGGAAAAAGATGCAATTTTTGTAGTTCTAGGTACTAGCCATTTCTCATGCAACGACTACTATAATTTGAAGGAAACTATACAATTTAATACGATCCTATATGAATTCGATATAATCGATGCGATTCGATATGAAATCGATACAACCGTGCAATCTAATACAAATCCGCCGAAAGTCAAATACTTCTTTATTACACTTTATGTTTTCATGTAGCTTTATTGTGTCCCAGTGTGGCTTGGCAATCACTTCTTCAAGGGAAGGAAGTTAGTTTTTTTTCTTGATCTTTCCAGTTAATTATTTTTTAGACGAGCGACTTGATTTTTCTGAATTGGAACCTAACGTTCATGTTTCTTATATATTCAGGTAGAATCATCGAGATAAGAACAAGCCACACCCTACACTACATCATTTGAGTTAATAAATGATTGACAAATGTTTTTTTATCATCTCGATTTTTATTTATTAAAAACGTTCTTTTAAGAACGAATCCGAAGTCCAAGTAGGACCGGGACTAAAGAACACCGACAATTAAGATGGAACCCTCAAAAGATCTAAATGGAAAAAGGCCGAAAACAAAGAAGGACTACAAGTACAAAACAAACAACTATGAATAAAACAAATCAACCCTCATCGGTGACCCGCTCTTCCCCTTCTGAAATCAAATTCGGATCATCGAAAGCCTTCCCTTGAGCAAGTTAAACACTTTGAGCTTTTCGAGCTTTCTCAACCTGTTTCCAAATATCAACAAGATTGACTAATCTTCCACGACTTAAGGAACGCGCTCTTGACCTAGTATTGTAATATTGAGGACTGGACGAAAGAAGTGCCGAAGGTGCTTAGGGGGGCGACCCTTACGTGTCGGTGGTTTGAGGAGGGCATCCTTACACAACCTACCAACTTGATTCCCACTCGAAAATTGACCAGGCACAAACGTCATCGAAGCCATTTATTCGACCATCCCCAAACCGGAACCCGACAACCCCAACAACTCCTCTGCCCTACTAGCCGAAGTCACCAAACTACCAACCGAGTCACCTAACGAAAACAACTCAACCGAGTATTGGGCTGCCACCCTCTCAACCAGATTATCCTTAAGAATTACCAGTCCAAGTTACACGTGGTCCACTTTGTCACGGCCGGGTTAAGAGTCAACTGCATGTACCACTTCTTGATCAACTATCAGAACATAACTAGCCACCTGATATTCTAAGATGCCATCTTGGACCAGTCAATATGGGCTATAGAATCCATTTGAACTTCAAAGGATTGAATCACCGTGTCTCCTTCGACTGCTACTCATCGAGTATCACGGGATACACAAGTATCGTTCACCCCGTTGATTGGGTCTATCAAATCTGAATCAACACAAATCAAATCACGTCGAACACACTCACCAGATGGATTTGACGCAGAAGATATCCCTGCATTCTCCGGCCACCGGACTGCACTGTCCGACCGGAGCTCTGACGTAACTTTAAGCCCAGCAATGCAACTCATATCAAATCTGAGTAGAATATTAATTGTGCAAGAAGTTGAGTTGTCTTGAATGACCTCGATTGGAATCGTTTCAAAGCTCAAATTGATGCTCTGTTTCTCGACAATCTTCAGTAACGTAGGTGTCCGGCCAATACAAGCTTCCTCAGGACGAGCAATAGTCACAAATAACAAGAATCTATTTATCTTAAAGCCATTTAGGCTCTTAAAAACATGTAGGGCTGAATCGTGAGATTGACAAACATTTTATTATCAATAAGTTGTAATGTTATTGAAACTGTGAATAAGCTACTTCCTATAAGGTATTAGGGAATATTTTCCTACTAGTAGAACTCTTATAGATAACGGAGTGAGTCTATTCACTCATCCCTAGCCCAAACCAATAGTTAGAGATATTGTGACTTTTGACTTGAGGATCGTGTTTTACTAATCATGCATATAGATATATGAGTCAAAGTCACAAATGTCAAAGAGTTTGACATTGGACGACCCACCTCGAGAATACTCCATAGAACAGAGACATGCGTATCTCTTAACTTCCAAAGTAGTTCTTAGTCCTACTACCTTGACATCATCATATAATCTACACGATGTTGATTCATGCCTTTACATAACTAAACGTTACTCCTAAACAAAAGGAAATAAAGGTTATGCTCAGATATGGATACACACATATATGAGAGACATATGGGTGATGATCATAGAGACTTGTCACTTGTATTCATACAAGTCAAATGTCATTAGGGCCCCCTCTTTATGAGTACGAGGATTTTAAAAGAAGTATGGTCATGCATGTGATATGTCACATAGAATCCTAACTCATGATCAAGAGAACTTGTAGATTTAATTTGAAAGGATGACTATTCTATATACCTTTGTTTAATCATGACAATCGTGAAACGACAAGGGGATAAAACTACTTATGGTAACATGATTTGACAAATGATATAGTCAATAATTCTATTACTTGGGTGGTCATAAGTCTTGCTAGGAGCTATGCATGACTTGTGGAGGATATGGTAATTTCCGTTCACTACCAATGTCATACGAATCCTAAAAAGTCCCACAAAAAGAGAGAGGCCGCAACGAAGTAAAAAAAATGTATTGTCAATTAAAAAACTGGTAAGAGATTATATCATGTTATAATGCATCCTTTTATTTAATCCAATACTCATGAGATAAATCCGTTATTTGTATCTAATTATTATAGAGTGTAACAGTTAAATAGAACAAATAAAGGGCAAGATATATAAATATTAAAGGGCATGGCCGAACACCCTTATTGGGTTATAGGGGGTTCAACCTTCCCATATCTAACTGGTTAGTGTTTGCCTCAACGATGGTGCACCATATCTCGCTATCGAGCTCACTTGGGAGCGGCGTGACGGCGGTTAAGCTCGCTCTTCCTTCACCTTCGGATGTTCGCCATGGTTGGGCACCACCGTAAGGAGGCCAAGTCGGAGTCATTATTGGAGGAGATGGCTGACATGATCCACAACCTTTTGATCTGAAATCCTTTTCTTCAAATCTGAAAATAAAAAAAAAGAGTTATGCCAATTGAAAAAAAAATAGATTAATGAAAATAGAAAAATAAGAATAAAAAACAAACTTTCTTTCAATGATTTTTTTAAAATAATAATTAAAATTTAAAAAATTGCTGAATTTTTTTAAAAAGATTTTTTTAATGAAACTTTAAAAAATTGAGAAAATAATTATTAAAAATTAATGTTGAAGAGGGGAACAAATAATCTTTCAACTCTTAAGGGTAACTTAACTTAAAATGTAAAAGGATAAAACAATCATTTCACACTATTTTGTTAGTTTTTTAAAACATTTTTTCAAAAAAGGTACATGACCAAAAGATAGGACAGAGCATTGGACATTTTAAAACACATGCGACCAAAACATAAGATACCACAAGTTAATTATCATTTATTTAAAATATAAATAAATTAGGCTCTAAAATATTTCGAACAAAACATACTTGCGGGCTTTAAAAAAAAACCCAAATTAACACAATTGCTTAATTATAAATACATTTCTAGAGTTTTTGTACAATTTTATGCTCGATAACTTTGACGCATTTTTTTTAATTTTAACATACATAAAAATAAAAAAAATGTAATAATATAAAATAAACTTGTCATATGCGAAGGTTAAAATTTTAATTATTCAGTAAAAAATTACATAATATACTTTTGCTACAATTCTCTTTTAAGATATTACAACTAACAAATATTTTTCTTTAATTATGACTTCAGATTTCAAATATTGCCTCAAAATATAAAAATTTGCATACATTTTTATGGAATTTTGAAACTAAATATCCAATTTTTTTAGCATATAAGGAGACTTTATCAATTATGGAAAAATAATCATACAAAGAAAATACGTAGAAAGTAAAAGAGCAAGACTAAAATGTAGTCCGTAGACATCAAATGCTAACTCTATAATAGATTTCCCTGTTATACCAGGGATATAAGTTGTGAGGCTAGTGCCTCGGTAGGACAGGTAAGCGGTAATCCCTTGATGGTTGTCATTTTCTATCTCGACCCGAAAGTGTCCGCAACAAGAGATTCGGGGCGGTTGAGGGGTAGCAGGCACCTAGGGAGTAACCTAGAAAATGGGGGAAGCATGGGGTTGGTTGTGCACCGAGTTTCATTTCCTGTCTCGATCTGAAAATGCTCGGGATATCTGATATCAGACGATTGAAGTGATACTGAGCATTCAGAGAAAACATCATAAAACGGGGGGAACAGACTGTCGGATTTAGACCGACCTCTATAAGGCGAGGTGTGCGTCCCCACACACACCTCAAGGTTTTTAGAGGCACAATCTAGGGGATAGGGTTGGTGGCCGAGTACGCACCGGTGGCCAGCATGAGCAGCTGTTGATTCCAATTTCATTGAGTCCGAGCGGGGGTGTCAGGGTCTCGATCCAACGGATGGAGATGCAGATGGGAATGAGGAAGATTTATACGGAGTCCCTGTCCGATCGGATGCGCGATATTCATGGCGCCTGATCCAGGTTCGGGCCCCAGATGATTATTGTTGATCAGCCGGCGGCTAAGGAAGCAGACACGTTGCAGAGGTGTAGGCGGCGGCTCTGGTGGCAAAGGAGGAAATGGTTGTAGTAGGGCCATGGGAGGAGGTAGTGCTGCCCGGTTGGGAGCAATGGTGTGGGAGGGCCGCATCGGCGCATGAGGCAAGGGTGCTGGTGGTGTTGGAGGCGGCAACGTTGGTGAGGATGGGAGTAGCGTCTTTGAGGACGACAGCGTTGGAGGCAGCGTTGAGGACGAAAACGTTGAGGATGTCTCGTTGAGGGTGGCGGCGTTGAGGACGACATCATTGGCAACGGTGGGAGATGCGAATTTGAGGACAGCGGAGGCGGCGGCGACGCCGGAAGGGGAGGCGGAAGTGGAGGAGAGGGTCGAGGAGCCTTCTTCTTTGGTTGCGATGACTTAACAAAGACCGTCGATAGAGATGAGGGCCCAGTTCCAAACAGATGGGCGCATATCATCCCGTGGTTGGGAACATGGTTGACGGCAACATCAATGAAAGTGATGGAGAGGAGAGCTATGGTAGTTAGAGAATTTTGCTGCGGAGAAGAGGGAGTTACAAAAAAATAATGGCGGCCGTGAAGAGGAAGAACAAACCCTAAGCTATAGATTTTTCTCATGCATTATACGAATCTTTAAGAGTTAAAATTCCTTGCAAATTCCAATCTAACCGTTTTTAATCAATGATGCAAGCTAAATGTCCAATTGATCTTGATTTTGTAAAGAATATTTGAACTCCCAAAAATATTTAAAAATAAAAAATAATTATTTTTTACAGAGATCATCTAAGACCTCCAAACATATAGTGCCGTTCTCGTGTATAGTATGTACTATGTACAAACAAGTCAACCAATAATCATCGTTGCATGACAAAATCTGGTATATGTGACGAAACATTTCAACGACTCACGAGAGGATATGTTACGACGTGGGTCAATCTATAACATGCAATACGTGTACTGATCATGAGGACAGCAAGACCATGTGACTCGTAGCAAGATAGGCTCGTATTTGTGGCGCCACCATGTCGACTCCTTGCTTTCGTCTCTACCTCGACCCCTAATAACCTTCCATTTCTGCTTCTTCTTTTCCCTCTCTACCCCTCACAACCATTGAACTAGATATGTGGAGTGGACGTAATTTCCCATCTTCCACCACGACCAGTTTCGTCATTTCAACCTGTATTAAGCCAATGAAAGATGACGTGGCAGGAGCTGGCTAGGATCAAGGTGGTTCCCAGCACACCTGTCCTCAACGTCCACGTCATGTCATTGTCCCCTACGCACTACGTACACCCATCCACGTAATTCTATACCGACATGTGAGTTATGCATTGCATTGATTGGAAGCACTGTGCATCCCAAAGTATCGGCTTCAGGGCTTGGCTTCGACATTGAACTGTGGCATAGTCAACTTACCCAATGAAGAAAGCCCAACTAATTCACTTTGAACAACTCCAAACTCTTTATCCAAAGAAAATTTCAAAATAGACATTCAAGAGCTCACAGTGTTTCTGTCAAGAACATTATTTGTTTATCAGGAAAAAAAAACTAATACATTAAAAAGTAGCGTGCGTTTCGAGAAGGAAACCACAAACCATTAAACCAATAACAAAACTCAATAAAGAGACAAAGGTCCGAAAGATCGAAAAAAGTAAGGAAATAAGAACCTTGCTCAAAAAGGGAGGAGCACTAAAAAGAAGAAAAAGATCAAGCAGGCTGAGAGGTAATAGCAATCGGCGAAACCACGAGTCCAACTCGATAGCACTAGAAAAAACATTAAGAGTTCTCAAAGACGAGAATCCAGAGACCACGACAACTTATCCGGGGGGAATAGCAGAGACCGATGCCCAAGAGAAAGGCACGGAGGCCTTCTAAAGCGAGGAGCTCTCTATCTAGAAGAAGACGTCTGAAAGTGAAGTTCCAACCACTGGTTGCCTTAAAATGAATAACCGTCTGACCTTGTTCCACTAGCAATCTGAAAAGGCAGGGGAACAAAGCTGAAAGAGGAACACCTATGATCCAGGCATCCTCCCAAAAAAACATATGAAACAATCGGACCCTAACACCCATCGAACCTTGGTTGGGCCAAAAATCTCTGAAGAACGAGTATCTTGGTCCAGTTGATCAATATGACGAAGAACCAAAGATGAGGTTGGAGATCAGGAGGCTGGCTAAAGATGAGCTAGGGCTGGTATTAACACTTGTTTCGAAGCTCGAAAAAATAACATGTAGTAGATCGGGAGGCTGGCTAAAGTAGACCAAATCAACGTGAGGCGATCCCCAAATGAGAGAAGACGCGCTTGCCACACTCCAAGCTCCAAAAAAAGAGACATGACATGGGTTAGCACCAAGCAGAAAACCCAGATAAGTAATGGGGAGGTGACCTAAGTCGCAATTTAAGGATATAGAAAGAGCAAAAATGGAGGATGTGTCAATACTGAATGTTAGGAGAATCAACTTGCAAAGTTGGTTCGTAACCCATAAATCAACTCAAAACAGCGAAGTAACAAGTGAACGTGATGTAGCTGCAAGGGGTCGGCCTCCAAAAAAAGTAAAGTTTTGTCCGCAAACTGAAAATGGGAAGCACAGATGTCAGCTCCAACCCGACCCGCACTGTATAATCTTAGTCTAATACCGTGGTCAAAGAACTGATGAAGGCCCTCGACGGCAATGAGGAACCAAAAGGGAGAGATATGACACCCTTGACGAACGCCCGAAGAATGGAAAACTGAGTAGACGAAGATCCATTAATGAGAACGGAAGAATAACCCCCCAGACAAGAAAAAAACCACATAATCCAACGAGACCCAAAACCCATAGCAATCATCACCCTCTTAAGATACATCCAATCAACCTTATCAAAGGCTTTCTCGAAATCAAGCTTGATCAATGTCGCACGTCTCTTCTTACGACGAATATCATCCAAGACCTTGTTAGCCACCATCACACTATCAACCAATTGGCGACCTTGAATGCAAGATGACTGAGTGTCGCTGATAAGACTACCAATAACAGATCGAAGGCGCAGTAAAAAAGTTTTGGCTATAACATTATAAGTTGCAGTGGTAAGGCTAATGGGTCGGAACTCAAAGAACTCCTTAAGGGAAGCAACCTTCGGAATGAGGGAAATGAAGCTTGAATTCAGGCCTTTATCGAGCAAGCCAGTGATGAAAAAATAGTGGACAAAGCTCATAAAGTCGTCCCAGATAATGTGCCAAGATGTCCTGAAAAAGAGGAGATTGAACTCGTCCGGTCTAGGGGCTTTATCTCTGTCGCAAGAAGAGATAGCATGAAGAATCTCCTCCTCATAGAAAGGGCGCTCCAAATGAGACGTATTTATATAAGAAAGGGTCGAGAAGGGGAAAGGGGGGGAGCCTGAATCTCTCTCTTTTGTCAAAGTGAAACCTGGAAGCAAAATGGGAAGGAGCAGATGCTTTAATAGCATCAGGTTCCGAGTGCACAACCCTGTCCGCTATAACTGTGGTGATGCGGTTCCTAATCGCTCTACCTTTTTCTACTTTCTGAAAATAAGATGTGTTGCGATCTCCCTCCAAGGCCCACTTAAGGCGAGATTTTTGCCTCCACAAGATTGCACGCTGACCAGCTTTAGAGTGAAGCTGACTGTCACAAGAGGTCCTAAGAAGGAGCTCCTCTTCGGTGAGATCTCGAGAGCTGACCAACATGTCAAAAGTCGCTGCTTTGATCTCAAGGTCGGAAATGTCTCTGTTTAGATGACCAAAGACTGTGGAGTTCCAACTGCGAAGATCATGCCGAAGACGCTTGAACTTCGACCATAAGACAAAATGGGGTTCTTCAACATCCACATAAGACGCCCAACAAAGCTCAATAAAAGGCAAAAAACCCTCATGGTCTACCAAGGCAGGGATGAAGCGAAAAGCGCGAGGACCCCAATTTATCTCAAAGGAAGTCAACATAATAGGACAGTGATCCGAAAGCATCCGTGAGAGTCCAGACTGAATGGGGTTCGAGAATAAGTCTAGCATATCTGTAGACAAGAGGAACCGATCGATGCGACTATTACGAGATCGCGGTCCGTACCAAGAGTACTTCCTATTCGAAAGAGGGAGATCGACTAACCTAGAGGCGGCGATGAAATCAACAAAATCACCACTATCTGCGTGAACTCTACTGTCCGGCGTCACCTCATCTGATGTCGCAACTGTGTTGAAGTCACCAGCAATAACCAAACAACGGTCAGAATAAGGAACAACTGAAAAGAGGAGAGACCAAAGCTCCCGTCGAGTTACAGACGTGGACGAAGCACAAATATTGATGATCGTAACCTGCTTCCCTGATGGTAGATGTTCACCTGACCAGAAAACAGTATTTCCTTGCGAGGAGCACATAATAACCTTGAACACAAGAGTGTTTCAGATAGAAATCACACCGCCTGAGGTCCCGACTGACGGGGCAAAGGCGAAGTCGTGGTTAGCTCCAAAACCGCAAGACCGAATGGTAGAGAGCGAGACTTTCTTCATCTTCGACTCCTGAATCAACATGAAGTCGGGATGAATGGTTTCTATCCTAGAGGCCAACAACTTCTTCTTCGAAGAATGAGTTGAGGCCTCTACAATTCCAGGAGAGGAGCCTCATTGACGACTGGTGGGGTGATTTACCCCGCTGCTAGTAGGAGAGAGCACTGATGCGATCATGCGAAAAGCCTCACTGTCAGAACCATGATAGGTCACCCCCATTAAATTGTCAAACCTCATGACAACACTAAAGAGGAACGCCAATGTAAGGATCAATCATTGCAGATAATCCCGAAGAGCCCCAGATAGTCGGTGAATCAGCATGAGGGATAGGGACAAGACTTATAGAAGTGTGATGGGAAGGAAGGCCTCTCGAATCGGCCTCTACTCGGGTAGTAGTGGGGCGCGGAGAGGAGACCGCCTCAGAACCAGGTGGCACGACATCATCAAAGTCGTCCTCGGGACTAACGGTTGCGACCTCAACCCTAGAATCCGCGACAACCAATCCCTCATGGGTGTCGGCGTGAGTCTCAACGATTTTAACAGGTGTAACTAGAATCTCGTCAGAAGTCTCAACTCGAGTATCAGGTGTCTCCTCAATGATACTATCAGGGACTCGAGGGGGTGGCCCTTCGTGGGCCGGCCTAACCTCGAGGCGGTGGATAATACCAAGTAAGTCATTGGATGGAGTTGTTCTATGAACATACCTAGGGGCAAGGTCGATAACGGACTAGTGTCCAAACGAGTAGCAGATGCGGTCTTCACACCGCGAACGGTCTCTATCTCATAAACAAAGTGAAGAGGTGTAGCTAGCTCAGAAACCGTGGGACGAAAAAACGAGCAAGTGGAGAGAATAGACACACTCTCCAATGGAGCTTTCTTGACCAGAACTTGAGAGAAAGAGTTGTCCAAACTAAACTCAACCAAGCTACTCTTGAATAGGACATCTATGGAGTGCATAAGGGCTAGAGCTCTAGTCATCTGATAAAGACCGAAGTAACAAGGGTGTACTGCAATCAAAGACCCAGCGATCCCCACAATATCCGCTACAGAGTCTTCGTTCCAACAACGGATGGGTAAGCCAATCACATCCACCCAAAACAACTATCCTCCTGAAAGAATCCTGTTTGAACAAGTGGAAAAGGCAAAAAACCACGATTGTAAAATAGCCCAATCATTGGATGACAAAGTGTCCCAAATGCTCTGGCCCGCATGAGATAAGAAAGGTCCTGGAACCCAAGTCGAATAATCCCAAACCTTCGATACAAGCAGCTTGAAAACTTGAAGCTAACTCCAAAACCGAAGAAGTGCTGTTGGAAACAACCGTGCATTGTCACCCTTTTTCAGATATTCATTTATCTGATTTAGAAAGGTAGAACTTGCATCAATAAAACGGTTTCAATTCAAACATGCCATGTTTGATTTACTTTAAAAGGATATGGTGGTTGTTTTCTACGTATGTTTATAGCATTTAAAACTTCGTACTTGGTTTTGCGTCCACACACATCATGTGTAAGCCCAGTGTTGGGCCCAAATACAAATGTAACAGTTAGGCCCACATGTAGTATCACGTACAAGGTATAACCCAATAAAATCCTGAAAGCAACACAAGCAAAAATGCATAATAAACATACATAACCCAAACAGTGGAGTGGAGTATTCATATTTCAGTTACACGTACTATGGCATCCATACATAATCATACAACGGCTACAAATCGTACTATACAAGCAAGGACAAAGCAGCCATGTCCCTGGCTCTTATTTCCAAGTTCAGGTAGGTTCACTGAGCTCTGAATCGAGAAGATGAAGATAGAGAAGACTACTGAGGATTAGGAGGGCGACTGTTAGCAGCAGAAACCCTGGATCCCCACTCTAGCAGCTCTTTGCTCGTATCGTCTTTGTGCACCAGAACCTCTATGAAACATAGACTATTCTTCTCAGGCCCTGTTGCTGTTGCAATTGCTTCTACCAATTCATCCTCTGTTCTTACCTGTATATGTATATCATAAGGACCCCATCAATGAAATGGAAACCAGAGTTTTAATATGTAATGGTAATCAGAATGTTATATCCATCTAATTGAGAACAAAAAATGCATTGTGCCTAGACTACAAAGTTTGGTTCTTCGGTACTAACCTTGGCAGTCCAACATTTTCCTTCACCGTTATGAATGGCATTGACCAGGCCTGTGTAGTTCCAGTTTTTAATCACATTGTATGGACCATCGTGTATCTCTACTTCGATCGTGTAACCTCCATTGTTGATGAGGAATATGATGGTTCTCTGTCCACATCGGATCATTGTTGAAATGTCCTGAGCTGTCACCTGCATTCATGTAATAATATTTACTCTTCATCTTAGCTACATATAATCTTATCAAGGGAAGGGCTCCTAATAATTTAGGGAAACCTCAATAACTACCCCTATACTATATGCCTTCCGTAGACACTAACCGCAACCCACCGTTTTCCGTGGAAACTAATGTAAAACTTCGTATTGTGTTGCAACTGTTTATAGCACAGTCAATCTTGGTAGGAAATGACCAAAATGCCCCCAATGACAGCATAGGTCTTCTACAGTTTACTGTTGCAAAGTCCCGGATAGTAGAGGGTTTAGTCCATGAAAAATCTTGAGGGTCATTTTGGTCATTTCATGCCAAATTTGACGGTGTTATAACAATTGCAACACGAACCAAAGTTTCCCGTTAGTTTTTGAAACAAAAGGTCGCTTGGGGTTAGTGTCTACGAATGGCGTATAGAACAGGGCTAGTTTTTGGGGTTACCCCAAAAATTTACTATCCAGAATGTCGTCAAGGGAACAAGTAACTTATTTACTTTTATGATATCAAAACTATGACTAACCTGGAAACTTCCATCACCAATGCAAGCAATCACACGCTTATCTTTGGCAGCTTGAGCGAATCCTAGGGAAGCGCCCACTGACCAGCCGATAGATCCATACTGCATCTGGAACTCATACCTGAACAAGTTGATATGCAATCGGTAAGTGTAGAGTGATAAACAGGCAAGAAATGTATAGAAAATATAAATTAAATTATGAGGTTGATGGCATACCCGCAATTCTCGGGGAGGTGAAGCTTTTGACAGTTGAACCACGAGTCTCCAGTTTCAGCAATTACAGCACTGTCTCCACTTAGCATCGCCTGTTAGTTCAAGTAGTTGATTAGCATTTGGGTAAAGAAATAGAAGTAAATAAGAAGACTATTGGGATGATAAATCCATTATCAGTCTAAACATCGTTAAGCAGTACTCTAAGCTAGATGCCAACCCAAGCTATGATTATCTCTATGTAGTATGTAATACATCATAAATGTTGTATTGTTCTTGAGCATTACCTGAATGTGCTTGAAGAGAACATTGACCCTAAGAGGCTCATCTTTCTCGCACTTAAGAGGGATGCCATTAGGGACAAAGATTCGTTGGTAATTCTCCAAAGCTGTGGTATTTTTCTTTAGCTTCTTGGCCAATAGGCTTAAGAAGTCCGCCATGAAAACCCATCCAAAGGAAGGACCATTGCCAACAGTCACACGGTTTGGCTGAACTATGATTGACTTCTCCTTCTTGATCAGCAGGGAATACCCAACAGAACTATAATCATTAAAGATGGGACCAACAAAGACATAAGCATCAGCAGACTCCACAATCTCCCCACAAAAGCTGGTGCTGACGGCTCCCCCGTATGTCCCGATGAATTGTGGATGCTGCTCTGTCACCAGACCCTTGCCTGAGGGCATAACAGCTACTGGATACCCACTCGCATTTGCAAGTTCTAAAAACGCCTCTTGGGCCTTTGCTACCCTTAACTTAGGTCCGCCAATGATAACAGGCTTCACAGCTTTGTTTAGGAAATCTGCAGTCGCTTCCACTGCAGCCTCTAAACCCATCTGATTGCTTACCCTGCATAAAACACAGTAATGCTCAGAGTGAGGTTTTTGGTCTATGAATATTAAGAAAAAGATGATTCTGCAAAGCAATGATAAATCTTCCAGGTCCTACAAAACTAGAAGAAAGAAATGTAGTTTCAGTAAAAGATAGGTATCCTCAGGAAAAAAAAACATGTTGGATGTAACAAGACTTCGACGAATATACAAGCTTTCCTTCAAAAGAAGTGCAATACCATAGCGTGTCTTCAAAACTGAATAGTTCCAACTGATTAAGGGAAGACGGGCCTCTACCCTACAATTCTTGAAGGGGAGGGTCACACCCGTCACAAATTCATTTCAATTAATTAAAACTAATAGAAAATCATGTACCTTGACACTGAAGGGGCCAACGCATGGGTAAAGGCACCTAAAGAAAGGGCAGCTAAGTGCACAACCCTCCTACTATTGTGGGGTCTAATGAGGGTTATCATGTCTTACACAACCTTGTATGTTTCCCGGATCAAGCCGGGATATGAGAGTCATTTCCCTCTAGAGAGAACCATGAACAAGGGAGAAAGATCAAACTTATTCGGAGAGTCAAGGTGACAGTGGCAGTGATATGACAATACACTAAGTTTCAAGAAACTACCACAGATCAAGGGCATATAGATAAGGCACATAAAAACCAAACCCATAATAGCATTTATTTCCAATTAAACAAACAAGTTCACAGACAAACCCAATAGCTATACATTACATATGCAAATAAACATAGGCATGGTAAAGAAGCATACTTTGGAGCCAGATAAAATGGCACTGGATCTCTGGCAAAAGTGGGATGAGGAATTGCAGGCAAATTGCATCCAACACTTATATAGACAGGCTTGCTTTCCTTCAAGGCCGTTGAAATCGCAGTATCAATCAGCTCATGAGCATCATCCAAATTGTTTACCACAGCCTATATGCAACAACAAGATCATCATCAACCTCAAATCGCATCAACAACAAAATTGATTACTTAGTAAGGTTTGAGGTTATTAAATCAAAAGACCTGAGCACAGGTGACAGTTTGGAAGCAGGTGAGCTCCTGACTGAAATCAGGTAGGCCAATAGTGTGATGCAAGATCCGATTGGTCCCGTAGTCGTTGGAATTGGGGCCGCCGACGATACAGATGACGGGCAAGTTCTCGCTGTAGGCCCCGGCGATGGCATTGAGGACGCTGAGGCCGCCGACAGTGAAGGTGACGACGCAGGCCCCCACGCCCTTGGCGCGCGCGTAGCCGTCAGCGGCGTAGCCGGCGTTGAGCTCGTTGCAGCAGCCGATGAGGTTGAGGCCCGGCTCGGCTATGAGGTGGTCGAGGGGCG
>JAYMTN010000458.1:0-16595 GCA_036897425.1 Erodium trifolium
AAATATGATTTGCTTCGGTAAGCAGCATCGGTAAGGCATGATCTTACAGAACATGCTTCGTTCTTCTTACCACATCCAAACCAAGTTCCATCAGAAAGAGTGGCATTTCAGATGACCTTGACAACTCAAGACAACGGGTCGACAATACCAGAACGTCCGCTATGACTGGTACGAGTTTCAGAATAACTGATATCATACTCTATAGTTTTTTTGTTTTCGTTCTTGTGAGATGCGAAGAACTCTTCACTATCTAGTTAACCCAAATGGTAAATGAAATTATATATCCTTGCAAAATGAATGGTGAAGAACCAATATGACGTGTAAGTTCTCTTATGTGTTTAAAAGAGTATCTTACACTTTTTGTAGCTGAATCTAACTTATCTTTGAAGTTGGACGGATTTCATCATTTTTTTATAAAACAAATTATTGAAAAGTTATTGTTAGGAAATGTATCGAAAGGTCGAACAAAGTTAAAACTTCGCCGGTGTTGACCTTTCTCTCCTCCCCCTCTTTCTTTCCCCTCCCTCCCACCTTCTGACCTTTTCCTCCGTTCCCACTTTTTTCCTTTTCGTTCTCATTCTCTTTTCCCAGATCCGGCCGCGTTTGGCCGAAAATTTGCTCGCTTGTTCGCACCCTGATCGTTCTGGTTCCTCCTCGACATGATCTTGGCGTCTTGACCTCGATTTGGGCGTGGGTCACTGCTTCTCGACCTTCGGGTGTAGATCGGTGCGGATTGGGTTGTCTCTAGCCTGGTGGTCCATCGTGGAAGCTCTTTCAATCTCCGACGTAGCTCTTAGGCATCACGACTCCATTCTAGGCGCGGGTCACTGTTTCTCGACTTGCAGTCATAGATCAGCGTGGTTTGGGTTGTATCACGCCTGGTAGCTCATCGTGGCGGTTGTCGTGTTTTTAGACTCATTGGTGCTGACGGGGAGGACTGTGATGTCGTTGTGCTTCTTTAGCCGACCTTGGTAGCTCGTCTTCAACTTCCGGACATGTAGGCTTCTACGAGGTGAAGGTTTTGTGAACGGTAATTGTGGGGGAGGATTGTTTCCTTCACCTGCCTTCAAGGCCATCACCGGTCTGGTTCGTTTGGTGGCCGATTATTTACTTTCTGCTCGGAGGGTCTCAGTCTCAATCACATCTTTCAACATCCTCGGTTCGCTGCCCGACAAGGGGCGTCATGCACCCTCGCCTCTATCAATGAGGAATTGGTGGTCCAGTGGGGGTCGGCCAATAACACCACCTCACTAGACGTATGGTGACAGTGGTTCCACTAAGATCTGGCACGATACTCTATCACCTCGGGGGCCAACACTCTCATGTTCTTGGGGCCATATTCTATCATTCTAGGGAGGACGACGCACGCTGGCTCCTCGGGGAAGTACACAGTCCGCCTCAACGCCACTTCGGAAATGGGCCAGCTCTGTCCTAGTTTCCTGTTTGGATTCGATGTATCGGTTTCTTCAAACGCTATTGCAATATCACCTTCCGAACATCTCAGTGAAGTACTTCGATAGTTGAGTATTTGTTTTAAGTCTTTACCTATTTTGTTATCATGGTGCTATGATGTTAGGACCTTCTTTTCAATACTCTTTTACTGTGACTTTGGTTTGTCCGCTTTGGGTCGGACTTTATTTTCTCGCTAGTATAGGAATTGTTAGTAGTGATTGCGAAGTAGTGCTAGACTTAATCAAGAGTGGCTGTATTTTTCCATTCCCGTTAGGCCTTATTATCTCGGATTGCATTTGTATCAGGTCTATACTCGATAATGTCCATATTAAGTTTATTCGCCGTTCACCGAATAGAAGAACCAACTTGACTTACTAGTAAAACCGTTCATGGTTGGGGATTTCTATCCCCGCCGCTTTCTAATGCATGTAATTTTCGGACATTTAAATAAAAAGATTAATTTCAAAAAACAAAACTACTACTCGTGTAATTATCGCGATACGATACGATATGACACGAGAGGGTGGCTTACCAATTACTTGTGACCATTAATCGTTTTTAATCAGTGAGTGATTGATGAGATAATTTTCATTACAGAAACACGCTTCCTATTTTTGCGTCTCTTTCCTTTTTCTTCTCAGTGTCCACAGAACCTAGGGAAAGCCCTAAGCTCCACTCTTGGTATTGGTCGGTGGTGGACTACTCTGAGTGACCGATTCGGATCAGCTATGGCGGATGGTTGTTGCTCCACCCAACTCATCGACGGAGACGGCGAGTTCAACGCCGTCGGCCTCGACAGCTTCGTGAAGAAGGTTAGCCTCGCCGAATGTGGCCTCTCCTACGCCGTCGTCGCTATCATGGGGCCCCAAAGCAGCGGTATGTGCTGCATCTCTTGTTGATTTTGGTTCGATTTCAAGTTCAGTAGTTTAGTTGATTGTGCGGATTCAGAACTGGGATCTAGCAGTCATTGCATGATTGCAGTTGCGGATTTGTTTTGGGAATTTCTAGTGACTGATTTGGAGTTGTAATTCAGCAGCTGGGTCCGGAATCTAGTTCGGTGTTCATGCAATGTAGGATTTGCTTCTGGGAACTTGGAATTGTTTGTGTTATGTGCGTGCACATTTTACTTAGTTGGGAATTTGTTACTCAAGCAGATCTGTGTTAATCTGCAATCCCCGAAAAGGGTTTTTCTCTTCATTTTTGTCTGGGGATTAGAGGATCTGCAGTTTGAATTGGGGTTATGTCGATTTTATTAGAGTTTCTCTGAAGATCTGCAATTAAGGATTCACTGGGCTCTTTGATGATTTTCTTTTACAGTAAAGATGCTGTCTTTTTTACTTGGATTCACTTAACCATCTCTGCTGGAATAAATAATTTCATCATGCAATGTGTGCATGAATTGATTCACATTAAAATCTTAGTTCTCTTCTATAATCTAGTTTCTAGTATGCCAATGGGTTGGGCGATAAGAGTAGTTTGAGAAAAAAAATAACATTTTACTGCATGCCTTTATAAGTCAGTATCATCTCCATGCTATGCTTTGGGGAGAACACTGTATCCCACAGCATGAATACCTGGAGTGGAATACTGCTCAGAACTGTGGTAGACCTTAATTATGACTGGAACTAGTACCTAGCTTTAGTGTGGTATTCTTGCTTCAATTTTCTTATTTATCTCATGCACTCTGCTTGTCATCATGATCAAGCCCAAAATCTTACAAGCTCGATTGGTGTGAAACCTAAATTGAACACATTTTCTTCCCTCTCCTGTTTTATTTGCAGGGAAGAGCACCTTGTTGAATCATCTTTTTCATACCAGTTTTAGAGAGATGGATGCTTTTAGGGGAAGGTTAGCTCCTTTTTGTCTATTTATTCCACGAAACATAAACTGTTATTTGTTCATTGGTTCCCTTTATAGACTTTTTCCCTTCTTTACCTTAGGAGTCAAACAACCAAGGGTATTTGGATGGCAAGGTGTGTTGGCATTGAGCCTTGTACAATTGCCATGGATTTGGAAGGAACAGATGGAAGGGAAAGAGGCGAGGTAATAGAGCATTATTTTTCTCTCTTTTTTTGAATTGGAAAATAGGATAATTGAACAACAGTTTTATGGGAAGGGATCACTTTTTTATGTATATCTATCTGTCATTTGTTATTTACATGGTATTAAAAAAATCTGTTAAATATACACATACACCCATTTGTTTCTGGCTAATTGTGAGAAGTTTTTTGGCTGGTGTGACAGACCCCATTAAGTTATATAGGCCCTTGCTAGTATCATATGAAATGTCTACTATTTTTGCATTATGTGAGAAGGTTGTGGATATGCTATGAAAGTATAGTTCTATACAGTATGTTAACTTGCTGGTTTGGAGGACCTTATTCTAAGAGCTTTGTAAGGGCTACATTAGGGAACCTTGATTTTATTCATCCATGATTACATTCAATATGTCATCTTATTTTTTGTAGTATAATCCCTTTTTCACTTTTTATTGCATCTTAATTGTGGATGACTTCAGTTATTTCCAATTTAGAACTTTATGGGTTACCACATAGGTAGAAAGATGTGATTAATACTTCCCAGAGTCTCTTGGAGAGACTATGTATTTTTTTTCTGAACAAAATAAACTAAAATCAGACCCGTGATTCATAATTTATGTGTTTTTGAAGGCCCGCGGGAGCCAGTGTATTATTTTGCTGTCTGGGTATCTGTTAATATCACTAAGCTTTAGCATATGACATATATTTATTGAGGTCAGAAGTGAAAAAGTTGTAGATCCAAAGACACCTGCACATTTCATTTGGTTTTTATCCTGAATTTAAGAACCAAAATCTTGAATCCGATCTTACCAGAACTTAATTTTTCAGATGATCGTTTACCTGTAACTGCAGATAAATTTAGCTCCCTATCTTTGGAATTTCAACTGTTTCGTGGCAGTGCTGTTTTTTGAGAAAAAGCACACATTCATCTAATCAGAACTGCATATATTTTAGGAGTGTTGTGCAAAGTCATACCTGTAAATCATTCGACAACAATTGTATTGTCGGCAGACTCGGTACATTCTGACCTTGGATTTTTTTTTGTGGTTTTCAGGATGATACTGCATTTGAGAAACAAAGTGCATTATTTGCTTTGGCAATTGCAGATATCGTACTGATTAACATGTAAGTTAGCATTTATTGTTGTTGCTGCTGCCGCTGTCGTCATCCTGGCCTGTGACCTTTTATTTGTTCTACTTAGTTGCATGATTTTGTGAACCAGTAATCTGATTGGGTATTGTTAAATAGAAGAAGGTAGTTCTTCATTTTTCCAATTTTTTACCTACACAGCTACATGGTTTGTAAATATCAGTGGCTAGTAAAAACCAGACTATTTTCCAAATTTTCCAACATGAATGTTTGAGCACAAGCCTTAAATATGTATGCCCGTATAGCAGGGGAGTAAATAAAGTTTGTGTTGTATATTGAATTGTGTACAGGTGGTGCCATGATATTGGTCGGGAACAAGCTTCGAATAAACCTCTTCTGAAAACAGTTTTTCAGGTATCCTCTCTCCATGTTTCTAAATCTGCTCATCATTTTGTAGGGAGTAGTATTATAATGTCATCTGTTCAATATGCAGGTCATGATGCGTTTGTTCAGTCCCCGTAAAACCACCCTTTTGTTTGTCATACGTGATAAAACTAAGGTTTGTAGTGACTTAGTGAATTTATTCCTTATGTCTTGCCAATACTAATAATTCCACTTGTGAGATCATTAATATGCTTGTGATCATCTATGTAGACCCCTCTTGAACGTTTGGAGCCTATTCTAAGAGATGATATCCAGAAGGTATTCTTTCACATATTTCTTATGTCCCGGTTATGACATATTCTCTTCCATTCCTCCTTTTGCTTATTGCTTCAACATTTTGATTGGCTAAATTCTGCAGATATGGGATTCTGTCCCTAAGCCTGCTGCACATACAAATACTCCTATCAGTGACTTCTTTAATGTAAGCTTGTCTGTGTCTGATTGTTGTTACAATGAATTAACTTTTTCTTGTATAATTTTTTATTAATCATTATTCGAAATGAAGGTTGAGGTCACAGCTTTATCAAGCTTCGAAGAGAAAGAGGAGAAATTCAATGAGGAGGTAGCTCTCCTTTCATGATCAGTGTTCACTATGTTTCCGAGTATTAGTAATTCCTTAAGTTCATGCTAATCTTGTATGACAACCCAATATTTTTTTAAGTCCTCCTGATAGTACCTTTGCAAAAAGCCATTTTTATTACTTAAGCAGTATTATAGCATACCATCTTTTATAGGTTGCCCAACTAAGGCAGAGATTTTTCAACTCTATTTCCCCTGGAGGACTAGCTGGTGATAGACGGGGTGTTGTGCCTGCCTCTGGGTTTTCTTTCAGTGCACAGCAGATCTGGAAAGTTATTAGAGAGAACAAGGACCTGGATCTTCCTGCTCACAAGGTCTTATTTCTTTTTCTTTGCTTATCTTAGAATAATTATTTTTGGTATTCATATTCCTTATCTTGTTCATATTATTAGGTGATGGTTGCTACTGTTCGGTGTGAGGAGATTGCTAACGAGAAGCTTAGTTGTTTGGCTACTGACGAGGTACCATGCATGCATTTTCTTACTCATTTACTTAGGGGTGTAAATGAGCCGAGCCCTTAACGAATATTTCAAGCTCGATTCGTTAAATTTTCGGCTCGAGTTCATTATAGTCGAGCCGAATCCGAGCCTGAGATAAAACTCGTTTGATGAACGAGCTGAGCTCGAGCCCAATCTTTGTAGGCTCCACAGGCTCGCAAGCCGGCTCGTTTACTATTTATTTAATATCTCATCATATTTAATATAATTAAAAGGGATAATTGCAAAAAAAGGTCTAAGGTATTCACTTTTTGCAAGTTGTCGCCCTCTTTAATTTACAATGAATTGACCTTTTTGTTGTATTATTTGTATTTTTGTTTCAAAATGATGACTTTTACCATTGAAATATCAAATTTTAAAAATGATAAGTAAAAAATATAAAATTTCACCTCCTTTAATTTTCTTCTTATTTGGGCATACAAAGGGGATGAAACTTCTATATATATATATATATTTTTAAGGGTAAAATTTACACAAAAGGCAAGTTCTGTGCACTTTTTTGCGAGTATAAAAAAGAGAGCTACAATTTGCAAAAAGTGAATACCTCAGGGTACTTTTTTGGCAACTATCCCTGATTAAAATATAAGTTCAAAATTTTACCTTCTACTTTATAAATTATCTAGTATACAATATTTTGCTATACACAACATTTTAACATATAGTCAATGAAATTTATGTTTGAATATATGATTTTCATTCATTTATAAATAGGCTATATGTGCCGAATCCAAGCTTGACTATATTTTACCGAGCCAAACTCGAGCTTGAGCCTGATAATTTTTTTCCTAGCCGAGCCTGATAATTTGGGGCTCGTTTACTGCCCATTGTACTTCTAGCTTGACTGAGAAGACTTTGCAATAAGCATTTCTTGGTGAATTTTATTTAGGATTGGTTGGCATTAGAGGAAGCTGTAGAAGCTGGTCCTGTATCAGGATTTGGAAAGAAGCTCAGTTCAATTTTGGGAAAATATTTTTCGGAGTAAGTTCACATCCTCCTATGATCCATGAAAGTTTAATTTGTGGAGTCTGAGTTATACCATATATATAAATTGAAGTGTAGAAATTATAAAATTGATATTTGATGAGGTACACTATGCTTCCTTTTTTCCCTGACACAGGTACGACAATGAAGCAATCTACTTCGATGAAGGTGTGAGAAATGCAAAACGTAAACATATGTAATCAAAAGCATTAGATGTATGGCTTCTTGCTCTACCTGTATTATCCTTTTTATTTTGATGGTTCCGAAGCATGAAATAACAAGATATGCTACATGTGCATTCTGCATGATTTGTATCACATGCTGTGTCCAAAGACATTTCTTTTAATTAATTTTTTGTATCACATGATTTGTATCACATGCTGTGTCCAGTTTGTATACCCTGCTTACACTACCATGCTGGGACATCTACGCGCTAAAGCCCTTGAAAATTTCAAGGCTAGGCTCGAGCAATTATTGAACAATGGAGAAGGATTTGCTGCATCTGAGCGTAGCTGTATCGAGTCTTGTATGCTTGAGTTCGATCAAGGATGTGCAGGTATTGTTATGCATGACTTTATGTAATGTACAGTCTCTTAAATTGTACTAACCTGGAATATGTTGTAGTTCTTTTCTTCTAGACTAATTTTTGATGATGAGTGTATATATTGCATCGTATACTCGTAAACAGCCTTTATTCATGGCTATATTATTCATTTTCAGGCGTCACTATCGAACAGGCTAATTGGGATGCTTCAAAAGTCCGGGAGAAAGTTCGCCGAGATATTGATGCGCATGCATCATCAGTTCAGAGTGCAAAACTGTCGGAATTGATAGTTAACTACGAGGTGCTTTCTTTATTAATATTATATAGTGAAAATTTCACTTAGCTACCCCTTATTATGCACCATTCTCAACTAACACCCCTAAGTTTTATAGGTTTTTGACAACCCTCTGAGTTTTTATATTCTCATTTGACCCAATTCCATCATCTTTTTGGGTGTGAAATGGTGAAAATGGCCATATGGAAAAAAAGGCATTTTGTCATTTCAGATCCAAAAATCGGAATTGGGGTAAATTGAGACTAAAAAACTTTAAAGGGGCTGTCAAAAACTTTTAAAACTTGGGGTAGTTAGTTGAGAATGGTGCATACTCAGGGGGTATCTGAGTGAGATTATCGCTATTATATATCATGTTTATTCAGTCAACTCACTAAAAGTACCTACCTTCTATACTTTGCAGAAACGACTATCTGAAACATTAACGGCACCTATAGAATCCCTCCTTGAGGCAGGTGGAAAAGACATATGGGCTTCAGTGAGGAAGTTGCTTAGACGCGAGACTGAGGCTACATTGTCAGAGTTTTCAAAAACCATTGCTGGTTTTGAATTGGACCTAGAAACAAATGACAAAATGGTACAAAACCTACAAGAGTATGCGAGAAATGTAGTGGAAAAGAAAGCTAGAGAAGAAGCTGGGAAAGTTCTGATCCGCATGAAGGACAAGTATGAAATAAGATGGCTTGTAGAACCTCATTTGAATGTATTTTTCTGATTGCTTCTCTTTGAATTTTCAGGTTTTCAACAGTTTTCAACCATGACGATGACTCAATGCCGAGGGTTTGGACTGGAAAGGAAGACCTCAGAGCGATTACAAAATACGCACGCTCTGAAGTAAATTTTACCTACCCTTGAAAGTCAAATTTGACATTCCTAATCCTACATATCTGATATCTTCTGCTATGATCTTATTGCAGTCTCTGAAGCTTTTATCTGTTATGGCTGTGATACGCTTAGAAGAGAAGCAGGACAAGATAGAAAATATACTCTGTTCCTCCCTTATGGATGGAGCTATTACCGCTTCATCTTCACAAGATAGAAGCACGGGAGCTTCTGTGGATCCTCTTGCCTCTAGCACATGGGAAGAGGTACTAGTTTGTGTGTAATGGCGCGTATTTTTTCTTCTGAATCTATCTTTGATCATTATCCTAACTTTATATAAAAAAACAGGTTTCACCAAAGGATATACTGATCTCACCGGTACAGTGCAAGTCTTTGTGGAGGCAATTCAAATCAGAGACCGAGTATACAGTCGCACAAGCTATTTCGGCACAGGTATCTTTTTGTTATGTGGCCCTTTTGCTAAATGGTAAATTGTAGATAACTACCTTTATGAATTGCCCACGAACACATAACCTCATATTAATTTTCCACAAAACACACATGACCCTATAGTAGATTTTCAAGCGTCACGTGACTACCCTAATGAGTTTTCATGTGTCAACCGTAGAAAATAGAGGGAAATCATCAAAAAAAAAATCACGTGACTTGGAATGTTCATAAAATCCTCGAGTAAATCATCTTGAAATCGCAAAATTAAAGGATGGGAATGAGTAGTTTTGGGATGTTGTGAACTCAAGTGTAGGTCCCATGGCGGAAAAAATCAAATTTATTGATAGTTTGTCTGTTTTGTATGATGGTGATGCGTGGGAATTCGTAAGGGTAGTCATGTGTCCGTGGAAAAATTAATATGGGGTCTTGTGTTTGTGGGCAATTCATAAAGGTAGAGCTGCGTACAATTAACCCTTTGCAAAAGCGCTTGGTTTCGTTTTTTATCTTCTCTGTTGTGGCCTGGTATCCACAGGCGTCCCAGAATAATACCTTTGATTTTTCCTCAGGAAGCTCTTAAACGGAATAACAACTGGTTACCTCCACCTTGGGCCATTGCAGCCATGCTTATCCTTGGTTTTAATGAATTTATGCTCCTCTTGAAGTAATTACATCCATAATATTCCGTTTTTATATAATTCTATTCACTCTAGTTATTTATGTTTGTGAGATTTTTGTTTTGTTTTGTTTTGTTTTAATAACACAGGAACCCACTTTACCTCTTGGTTATATTCGTTGGGTATTTAGTTTCCAAAGCCTTGTGGGTACAGATGAACGTTGCAGGGGAGTTTCAACATGGCTTTGTGAGTACACAAGAAAATTTGGCTCTCTGAATCTTATGGGTCTTTAAACTTTCCTTTCCTTAATCTTAATCTCGTTATTGGCTTTTCCAGCTGCCTGGTTTGCTTTCCATCTCCACTAGATTTCTACCAACTATCATGAACCTACTAAAAAAGCTTGCCGAAGAAGGCCAAGCACAACCGGTGCCTGAAGGAGCGAGACCTCCACAGGGCCTGGCTTCTCAGGGTTTCAGGAACCAAACCGCCCCAGCTGGTTCAGTGTCGAGCTCAGTTCCCGAGTCATCAGTGTCATCGTCTAATTTTTCATCGGTTGAAGGGGGGGATGAGTACTCAAGCCCTAGCCTGACTCACAGGCGACCAAACACCGACGCTCAAGAGGGGTGAGATTTTTGTGATGAATGCTGAATACAAGTCAAATGTGATCTGTGTTGGAGATGGATGGTTAGTTGGCTACTACCTTGTTCAATGCTTTTTATACATTTGTTTTTGCATATGGAATGTATTTCCTTTTTATTATATTGAGCTATAATTATGAGAACAAAAAAGAGAAGGGGATGTGTTCTTCGTTCGGATGCCACATATGTATCAAATAAGAGGAATAATTCAGGGATGAGGAATGAAATGAATCTGTAGGTTACACATTTTGCATTGTATTTTTTTCATTAAGCTCATAATGAACTTGTTCTTTCTTATATTTTTACTTTATACATGCAATTGTGGGAATTAGGTCTATATTAATTAATGTCCGGAGATGAATGTTAAAACGGACTAAGCTCAAGTTTTAGAGCATGTGTAATGGAGCCGAGTTCTTGATGTTGTTGAGTAGATATCGATGTTTGTTAATTTTTCAAAATGGATGAAGAAACGCTCCAACGTTCAGCTTTGATGTCGATACTATGGCACATCTCGGGGAAGAGACGCTTCAACGTTCAGTTTCGGTATCCATACGTCAATACCGGATGTCGCCATTGGCATCACTGAATTTGTACCCACTCCTCTGAATTCTAATAGATGAAGACACTATTTCAAAGAAAAGCGCGTACGGAAGTGGCTTACAGGTAATTGTGAAAGATGATGATGAATTAATGTGAAGTTAATGTCATTTTCGAACTATTAGGAATGGTTTCAACCTTTTAGTAACAGACAATAATATAAATTCCGAGGAATCAATTCTAATTTTAATTCTCACGAGGACTTTGTACAGACCGACACATGAATCTGATTTAGTCAATTTGCTTGAAACCGTCAAACAGGTCTTTCCATACCTTCTTTTCACGCCAAAATATTTAATTAATTTATGGATTCATTGCATCACCCACCGACTTCATTACACATAAAGTAATCTCTATTTAATTATGAGAACAAGATCACAAATCGAGACAATTAAACATTATTATCAAATTAAAATTGAATGATTTTCGACAAGACTGTTTAACAACTTTCGTCGAGACACTAGATGATGCCGGTCATCCTTTCCGTTTGGATCGACGTCCAGGACTTTATCCCGCGTTACTTGTATCGATAGTGTTATTGAATGAAATCCGCGGTACTTTAAAAAAAAAGAAGCTCAAACTAGCTTACATTATATTGGGTAATTTTATTCACACACACATTCGGCACTGATACATTATTAATAATGAGGTTAAATATAAAAAGTTACTCTAAAGTATTGGTCACATACATTTAGCTATCTTTTAAGTGCTGGTCACTATTGGTCAATAGTGAACAAAATTTAATTCATAAAGACATATAAATGTCTGTGACAAATTCATATATAAGGCTCGAAAATGATCTTTAACCGATTCATAAAGGTATGTAAATGATCAATGACCAAAATTTAAGATACTTGGCTTGATATTTTTAAACTTCGGATAATTTACTGTTTGTAACCAACATTTTATGGTAGATTTTGACATTTAACCCATAATAATACCGTCACATTTCGTTATTCATTAAAAACCACATATATTTTTCATTTTGTTTAAATAAACACCTAAAAATAAGAAAAGTGATCATGTGTTTCTAATAAAACCACTACATATTCAGTGCGGTCCAAGAATTTTGATTAACGAAATATGACTGTGTATTACTGACATCCCTTTACTTTAAAAGTTTTTTATAACGAAAGATCCTCGAGCCGTGTAAACAACGATTTCCCTACATTATTATCATACCAATTACTCATTTTCATTTCACACAACCTGATTATGATTGGTGGTGAAACAGCAAGACTTGACAAAAATAGTCACTTTCACATGACACTATAAAAGAAGTGGTCATGTGATCAGGGTTCTTTACACACACAGAGTTAAGTAAGAGACAGGGTTAGTAATTAGTAGCAACCAGTCATGGAGTTTGAGAAGAAGTCAAATGGCATTACCGATGATGAAGAAGACGATGAGCCTCTGATACTCCCGGGTTTTAGGTTTTCTCCGACGGACGAAGAGCTCGTCGAGTTTTACCTCAAGAGGAAGGTGGAGGATAAACCCACCAGAATCGAGCTCATCAAACACATCGACATCTACAAATACGAACCATGGGATCTTCCAAGTACGTTTCACCAACTAACAATTGTGTGTACATAGTGTTTTCGTTTATGAGTCACTTGCAGGACCGTCTCATTATTTGCCAAAAACAATAAGGCACGTTCTGTTCAGCCTTATTAAGGTCAGAAGATTCACCTTTTATAGTCTTTTGTGACATTGATCACTAGTCGGTCTGGACCCTATAGTTCGCTCATTTTTTAAATGTATTATTTGTTTTCTTATAAAAAACAATATTTGGTATTTATATATCGAAATCAATACGAATATTTCGTTTTGTTGGTCAGTGGCCGGAGAGAAGGAGATGTACTTATTTTGCAAAAGAGGAAGAAAGTACAAGAACAGCACGAGACCAAACAGGGTCACGAGATGTGGGTTCTGGAAAGCCACTGGTATTGACAAACAAGTACATGCATCTCACGACCAATGCATCGGCTTGAAAAAAACATTGGTCTATTATGTTGGAAGCGCCCGAAAGGGAAACAAAACCGATTGGATGATGCACGAGTTTCGCCTTCCTCCCTCCACAAAAATCGCCATCAATCTTGAACAAACAGTAAGCATCTTGAAACTTTCACCATCAATTCAAGTTACAAAATTCAATCGATCACATCATGATAAAGTATTGCATTGAACTTACATTAGAAAAATATATATGATTCAAAATTTGCTTAATAATAAAGGTTATGACAGCATCAAGTCCTAACGGAGGTTAGAGTCACATCTAACTAATAAAATTGACTATTTAGTCATGGAAATCTGACCGAATATAAGTGGCAAATTTTAAACAAAGTTCACCACTCACGAAAATGAATCATATTTACTATGGATCGTCAGGAAATTTGGACGGTGTGTAGGATATTTAAGCGAGAGGTTTCGGGTAAGAAGAATGGGTGGGACAACAAAAACACACCATGTTCAAAACGAAACGAGGCATTGGATCGGAGTTGTCACGACAAAACAATAAGATGCAGTAGTTGGGAGTCTGATATTAAGAAGGGAGACATTAAGACCAAGCGTGTGAATAATGGCGATGAAACGGTGCCGTATGGGGTTAGGAATACAAAGTTGCTCGCTGACTCATCATTGATAACAAGTGTGAGCCTTATTTCGAGCTCATTCGGTTTTGGTGATGGGATTGGGACATGGGATGAGCTGAGACCAATGGTTGATTTCGTTTTTCGTAAACATAATCACAATCATAATCATAATCACGATCATGATCCCTTTCAAGAGTAGAAAGTGGGAATGATGAGCGTCACATTGTTCACTTCGATTGTGTAGTAGTTATATTCCAGACCTTGCTGTACTTGGAGGAGAAGTTCATGATATCTTGTTTATAAACGGGAATGGTTTTGTTTTTATCGGCTTTGACAGCCACAAATCGGTGTTGTTCTAGTGTAAAATTATAGTTGGACGTTTAATTATTGGTTTGAGCTTTCGGTTAAAGATGGTCTTTTAATATGATAATAAAAGACAGTTGCGCAAAAAAATAAGTTTATATTTGCCTACATCCAAAATCCAATTTTTTATTTATTACTATTTATCTCATTTGCTACATCTTAAACTTTTACTCTCAATTCAATTAGCAACATCTACTCAATGTAGTGAAATATTTACTTATCAGTATCATACTACATGTTAAGAGCATCTATAGTGGGATTAGGGAAGGGGATTAGCCCCTATTAATCAGTGCTTCCAACCACGTGTTGCGTGGAAAGTGCTAAGTAAAAGCTGAATTCACAAGACGATTAATTCTTCGCTTCATAGGGGAGAGAAACACTAAAATAAATCAGTGTTTGGCAATTTTCCGTTGATTCGGCTTTGCCTCCAAATGTGGATTCAAAGAAACAAAACAACAGCACACAATTCTTATTCATCAAACTAGTGCAAGGGCTATGTCTTTAAGTTGTGAAAGGGAGGCTAAACGTAAGGAGTGGGAGCTCTTGAAGAGCAAAAGTTCGTCGTTTCTTCGAGGTGAACCGGAGGTCTAGCAATTATTTCAGAACAAGTTTTGGGAGGACTCAATTGTTTTTAGGAAGCTGGATACGTAGGCATGTCAGGCTCGGCAGACAGGTTTGGCCTGTGGAGCGTGTTATAGCTCCGGCGTTGGGTTGCTTGCATGACAAGTCACCAGGATTGTTATGTTTTGCAATCCCTTGTTTTTTTTTTCTTTTCTTTTTCAGTTTTCGGGTAAGTCCTAATTTATAAGTAGTATCACCTGTCTTTGTATTACTTTCTTTATAATTCACAACAATCAATAAAACTCTCATCTATAGAAAAAAAAAATGTGGATGCTTAAAGAAAATGACATGATCCACACATTTGATCGAGTAAAATTTAGTTCACTATATACAAATTTAAGCATTTAATCACTTTTTATGTCACTTCACCAACAAAAAGAGCAGTATCTCTGGTAAAAGAATAACTGATCGCACATATCCATCTAAAAAAAACTACATTTTGTATAATTCAAAGTAATAGTCACAACCAAAAAAATAAACCTTTCAAAGTGTTCCTAAAAAGTGGTCAAGGACAACCAAAGAAGTGTACTCCATTACGCTACACCATCATCTACCGCGGACGCACAGGGCATGACAACGAGCTCGGCCTCGTAGGTAGCATCTGCGACCTTGCCACCATGTGCACCATACTCGGCGTTTCATAAGCAATGCTCCGACCACCTCCTCCGGCCAGGCCACCGGGATCCGTCCCCGTATCTCCCCTGGTGGTAGCTCTCTGCCACGAGTGAGAGCTCAGCCCCGACAAAACATAAGCACGCCCCGCCCGCTCGTAAAGCTCCTTACTAGTCATCCTCTCCATCACTTGCTGTATCTCCGATTCAAGCAAGCTGCACAGAGCATCCCCTGCCTGCCCTGACACCGACGACAACAGAGAAGCTCTTCTCTCCGCCAAGACGCCCTGAGCACCCTCCAAATCTCCTCTCTCAGCCATCACTTGCGCCTCGGCGATTCCTTGGGTGACAAGGAGCCTGTTACGCTGCCGGTCAACCTCTAAGCAAACCCTCATATCCCGAGGTAAAACCCGCGGTCGGGTTATCACCACCTGTTCGATCTCCACCTCAACCGTCTTCATTGTGACAGAGTCTTTATACGAACAGCAAGCATCTAACAGTGGAGTAATTTCGGCTTTACCTTTAGGGGAAGGCGGGATTGAGAGGTAGATCAAGAACTCTTTCTCCTCATCTGCGTATAAACTCTCAACATTGACTATACCTTGCAGCCCAAGATTAGAGATTTCACTCTTGTGCCTCCCTGACAGTATTGACCCGATTTTCACCCCTGACGATAGTGACCTTACTTGGAGCTGGAAATCTTGTGCGACAACGCTCAGGAGACCACCTATGCACATTGCAAAGGCGTCTTGTACTTTTCCGATGGACTCGATGAAAGAAAACATCCCAGCTGATGAATCTGATATGGCGTGCATCACAGTGGAGTCATGGTCTGATCCAAACCCAAATGTATGGACTGGTATAGTTGGTGTCACGGATTCATTGTTAATGGGACTGATTGAAGAAGGCAATAGTTTTAAAAACTCTTGTACCTGCCTAGCATCAGATGAGACCTGAGTTTGTGGAGCAGTGTACCGGTACTGATCATAGTTCTGTGTCTCTCTACCATCTGATAACAGGATGATGCTCGACACGGGATTCTTAACACGTCTTTCTTCGAGTACCCGAACCCCTGTCTTGAGACCTTCCACGATGTTAGTACCACCGTTTGTGCTGAGAGTGTTGATGGCTATGTTGGCATCTGAGCGGCCGCTATCAGACATTATTCGGAGAGGGAAGATTCTTTGAGCCGATGAGGAGAAAGTGACAATCGATAACCGGTCTGATGAGCTCAAGTTCTGTATAACAAACCGAATGGCACGCTTGACAAGGGCAATCTTTGAACCGCCCATGCTGCCACTAACATCAAGCACTGTGACAAGATCGATGGGAGCACGGGAAGGATGGCGTGCGTTGTCATGTAATGGCGGG